>CANXYI011798159.1:0-15673 GCA_948208565.1 Hura crepitans
AAAAATTCCAACTAGCCTTATGTCACTGGAATCAAAATTCTTAGTGGTCAGGAAGTAATTTATTTGAATATTGGGAGACATAAAAATGGCATTTCAATTTGGTTTCTTTCATTTTTTGAGCTTTAATTTTTAGAGTGTATGGAGACTTAATTAATTTAATTTTTAATGGTCAAATGAGATTAATGGGGGTCAATAATGGAGGAGAAAAATTTAAAGTAATGCATGTAAAGTGGAATTTTCCAAATACTATACAAAGGTCAAACTTTATATTATTTGGTTAAACACATAAAACAACTCCTTATTCCTCTCTCTTTATCCATGTCGTTGGCCACTATAGAGCACTTCTTCTATTTTTAATCCATTTCTCCTCCTTTAAGCTATCATTTCCCACACTTAAATAAAAATATATCATCCCCACAGTCTCTAGATGCGTATTTAAGTGAATATCACGGCGGAAACTAAAAAAAGTCATTTGAATTTAAATTGCATAAATAGTGCCACTTTTTCATTTAAGTAAGAATTTTGAAAGTCGATATTTTTTCCTTAAACTAAAGGTGCCCAAGAGTTGTTTCATATGGTTATTTGTAATTTTTGGTTATTGTATGAATTTATATGAATTTTTCAAAATTGAATCTGTAATAGGCAGTTACCAAATCATAAGGGATTCACGATAAAGGGAAAACAAAGGTTTAGTAAAGAATTATGAAGCATTTTGAACATGCTAGGTATATGTAATTGGCCTAACTAATGCATTTATTACATGGCTTAATTTATACCTATTGGATGTGAATATGCATATGTGTGTGTAAGTGGGAATTTGTCATGGGAATGGAAAAATAACATGTAAATTATGTTTTAAGGATAGAATAGGATATGAATGCCTATTATATAAGATAAGAATTGGTGTTAGGTGTGTATGTGCATAAATGGCTGAATGGCTTTGTGAGTTTTATATATGTGTATTTATTGAAATATGTATGTAAATTAGCACATAAATATGTTTAATGATAAATTGTAATTCTTAAACATATGATGTGATGAAATGGATGAAAGTGTATTATGTGTGTGAGTGTGTATGATGCTTTGTCCAAATGGTCATTTAGGATTAATAAGGTGTATATGATGATTTAAGCATGTAAATGGATATGGTTAATGGATTATTAAGGTAAATATACCTTATGGAGTGTGAATTTAGTTTTAAAGGAAGCATGTATATATGTATGCAATATTGACGGTGTGTATAAAGAATAAATGTATGAATGTATAGCATTAGACACTAGTTTAACAAAAGGTTAAACTTGAACATTTTGGCTAATAAGTACATGTAAAGGTGAAATTGGGTATGTTATGAAATGAGAAACATACTTAGATGCTTGTGGTTGTGTTGGCCGAATAGGTTCACAAATGATTTTCATGAGTGTTGCATGATGTATATGATGAGTTTATGCTTGGGAATAAGGCGTGGATGTAAATGTATACATATTATTGGCTAAAATGGCCTATTTGCCCTTAATAAATGTTTATGCCTTAAAAGGAACATGAAATTGATGATATATGCTCACAAGTGAGAAATGAATAATTTGATGTTAAAAATGTGTATGTAAGCATGTTGTGGGAATACGGGCCATATGTAAATGAATAATGCATATGAATTTATACTTAAAGGCCAAAATAGGGGAAATGAGAAAATATTCCTAGTTTCATCAAATTGAAATGGTGTAAATATTAAATGAGTTACTTAAGCTTAATTATGATAGTGAAATAAATAAAACATCATATAGCCCATATGAGTAACAACCTAGATATAGATAGGTTAGCCGATCAATTAGAGATAGATATCACTACTAGTGCACTTCGGTGCTCGAAGTTTGTTACGGGACCTCTCATAGTCCGACAAAAAAACCTATATTTGATGTTCTTTGGTTTTTACATGGGGGCAACTACCATTGAGGTCCAGTGAGGCCACTACATATGTATACATGGGTATAGTCACTGCTTAGGTCCGATAGGGATCATTGTATATCTACACTGGTGCAGTAGCCATTTATGTCCATAATATGGGCCATTACACATGATAATCCCAATATCCATAGGTTTTATATTCTCACTAACATAGGCATTATAAAAATAATCTGTTAAACAAAAGGGTATAAATGGTCTTTTGCACACATTGTACAATTTAAGTTACGTGAATGATGAATATTAGTGAGAATGTAATATTTGCATCATTTTATGCTCATAGGTAGTATATAGATATGATCTAATGTATAGTGCATATCATGGTACCTTTGAGCATGTTAACTTCTTTATGATAGGTGATGTATGTACATGATATGAATTATGTTACTTTTATTATAAGTACGATTAATGCCATCATGCATTGCTAGAATGGATATGTATTAATGGCCATATACAATAGCTATTTCAATTACACCGCTAAGTAATTCACTTAGCACATCATTTTGTTTTTGATGTGTAGGTAAAGAGAACAATTGAGCCTAAGTCTTAGGCCATCCAAAAAAGTAAGAGAAGATTATTCTTTTAGTATATTTTGTTGAAATGTAATTAAATTATGAGATGTATAGACTATAGAAAATGCACTCTTTTGTTGGATGTAAATAGTCTTAGGCCTAAATCATAGCATGTTGTAATTGTAAATTGTAAATGGCTTTGTAAATGTATTTTGAATTATTTTAATACTATTGTATGTTTGATTGATGTCTCTTCTTAAGGTTGAGATTGTTATATTATTGATAATGATTTTTAGTGATCAAAAGGATCGTGAAGATATAAAAATGAATATGAAATATTATATAAGTGTTTTCTTGTTTACATGTTACTATTCAAAATTTGGGATAGTGCCCGGTACAACTATTATGTTGCCAAAATTTTGGCTTGAGGATTCCTAATTTTTAAATATGTAACTCAATTTTGAAAAGTTTTTGAAAATTCATATTTGCATATGTTAATTATGGATGATAAGATGTCTAAAATGACTTAGCATAAGTTGAGGTCAGATAACAAGTTATGTGCACACTTTTTATTTAGGTATGGTGACTGGACTAGGTAAGAGGTGTCATAAGTAGACCCATCAAAATGGGTCTCACGCTATTTTTTTCATTTCATAAAGGATTATGGACCTCAGGAAAAGGAAGAAAAGAAAACTAAATAAAATCAAGTAGTAAAAGAAAACAAATCAAAGATGAAGATTAAATAAATGAGAAAGAGCCCTCTATAAGGGTTTCCTCAGGTATTTATCCCAAATGTGAATTCTCTTCAAGGTATACAAGGTTAGGCCACTTTAATGCTAAACAAAATGGTGATTTATTAATGTATTTTCAAGCTTTGTCAATGGACGATTATGGTTTTTGTGGGTTTTCTGGTGATGGAGAAGAAGAAGATAAAAGGAGAGGTGCCAAGTGTAAAAGAGATTTTTTTCTACAATCTTCTTCCTTTTCTAACAAATAAATGTTAGCCTTTTGTAATCCCTAAAAAATAATTCATGGGTCCCTCTTAGAGCATGTATCTTTAACCATCTGCTAGGTGGTCCTGTGGTCACCTATGAAGTCTCAAACCGAATGAACTTTAAATGTAAAGATCCATATAAATTTGATTAAAGCCTGCATGGACCTATATCTTAATAAAAGGGGGTTTACAGGGATATCAGCACATTTGTTAACAAAGTCCACACAAATCTTAACCCTTGTGGAAGGAAGTCCTTTCAGATATCATGTGATGTCCACCAAGCATCTACCCTAGGGCCTTTTTTTCTAAAGGTGTCTTCAAGTTTTATTTTTAGTATTTTTGGGATGTTTTGCTTAGTGTGTTGGTATCCCCTTACATCTCTTGAGAAATATCTAGCATTTGAGAGTTTCATAATTAAAAACTCTCTAAACTAAGAAGCACCTTAAATCTATGTGTCTATAATTGGCCTAACTTTGTGTACATCAAGTAATATTAAAGTTTAAAAAAAAGGAAGAGACACATACCTATTCCTCAGAGTTGGTTTCAAGAGCTCTTTCTGTTTAATTGGTGTAAGTTTTAGCCCTCTTTAAGACAATGCACTTTTTCTTGCTAGGTAGGTATTATTAAGATGGTCATACCTTAAAGTAGATATAGATTGGTTATACCTCAAGGTGGATGTGAGGATGATTTAAATAATAATTTTTAACCCTCTTTAAGATCATGGGTCAGTAGGTTTTGGGATGTTGGCCCTCTTCCTAATAAAGGTTTGAGATGATTAAAGTTTAGGATGGTGACCCTCTTCTCAGTAGGGGTTTAAGATGATTGACGCTTAGGATGTTAACCCTCTTCCCAATAGGGGTTTGAGATGCTTAAAGCCTGGGATGTTGACCCTCTTCCCAATAGGGTTTTGAGATAATTAAAGCTTAGGATATTGACCCTCTTCCTAGTAAGGGTTTGAGATGATTGAAGCCTAGAATGTTGACCCTTTTCCTAGTAGGGGTTTAAGACAATTGAAGCCTAGGTTGTTGATCGTCTTTCTAGTAGGGGTTTGAGATGATGTGATATTTGAGTTATAACCCTCTCTAGGACCAAGCACTCCTCTTGATTGGTAGGTGTGAGTTTTAACACCCTCTAAGACTAAAAGCTCCCTCTACTCAGTAAGTGCAATGTCTATTTGCTTTGTTCAAGAGCTCTCTCTACTTGATAAGTGTGATGTCTATCAACTTTGTCTAAGAGCTCCCTCTACTCAATAGGTGGAACATCTGTCGACTTTATTCAAAAGCTCTCTCTACTTGATAGGTGCATGTTCACATCCCTTCCTTTTCAAGGCCAATTAAATTGAAACAACCAAAGACTCAACCTAAATCTCACTTTTTAAGTCTCGAAAGATGATAGAGAAATTAGAGAAAACCTTAGTCATTCCTAATCAATTAAGCCTGGAAATAGTGAGTTAGGCACCATAAGGTAGAAGTTGCTACCCAACTAGAGTTAGGAAATACCTTGTTGAGCTAAAACCAGAGTGGTTCAAAACCCTACTCTTATTTATACCTTAAGTTAATACGAAAATTTGATTTGAATTTATAATATTATTCTTTTTCTCAAGTGGGTTTTTACAATTAAATTAAATCAGGTATTCATCTGGAAAGAATCATAAAAACATATTTATAGAAAATAAATAAAGTGTTTGAAGTTAAAAATATCATACGTGAAGTCGGGTGATCCATTGTTTTGAGAACTTTAGTTCTCGCATGCCAATTTTATAAGACAAATTTTATTATTAGGACTTTTATTAAGAAAAATCAAAACCCATTTTATTAACAAAACACCAAATAATTAGGTACAAAATGATTTTGATTATTTTTTACAATGTGCAAAAACCATGTTCCACCTATTACAATGTTCACAGAATATACAGAGAAATAATCAACAATAAAAATAAAACTAAAAATAGATTATGTGGTAATTACCTAAAATACATTCTAACCAAATGAAAATAAAAAATAAAATTACATTTTGAAATATCCTAAAATACAATCTAAATAAATAAAATGGGCAATAATTAAGTAAATCAGCAGAAGAAAATAAAAAGCAGAAATAACGATAAAAAGAAATAAAAATAAAGGGAAAGTAAAAGGCTACTTCACCAGTGATCAGTGAGATAGTAGAAAGAAAAGACAAATCAGGCCCCAATAAATTGAACCACTCCATCAAAATGAAATTAAGATGTTAATATACAAAGCAAAATAGAAAGATGAACAAAAAAATAAAATGAAATAAATAGTCAAATAAACAAAAATATTGTATAAATAAGTTATCACATCTAACTGGTAAATGGATAAAAGAGAAAGAAAAATAAAAGAAACAGAAAAAGGGTCGGTCGACCCACCATGTATATTTGCCTTCAGAAAAGATCTCAACAAGATTAGAAAATTGCATAGAAAATCTTCAAAAATTATGAAACAGTGTTTAAAAAATGTATTTTAAGTTTTTGGTGCACATATCTAAAAAATATTGCCCCCTCTCCCCCCTCTCCCCTTTTGGAAGAATCATTTCAATATTTATACACATTTCTCGAGGCAAAAAAAGGCCCTTTTTTAGGTGAAAATGATCGTTTTTGGCCAAAACAGCCATTTTTAGGATAAAACGGCCATTTCCTCAAAATAATCATTTTCCCTTATATAACGGTCATCTCGGGAAAACAGCCATTTTGGTAGGCAAAGTGGCAATTTTTAATGAGATGGCCATTTTCCTTATGGAAATGGCCATTTTATAAAAAAAAAAAAAATTAATCCATAACACAGGGGCTTCGCCCCCCGTACCCCCCTTAGCATAAGTGTTAGGTATTGAGCTCGGGCCTATCACCCCTAGCCTTCAACCCACCACAGACGCCCATTTTTCTCGTGTTTCAAGTTGCATTGTGTGATTTTTTGAGTCAGGGAAAGGATTAAAGGAAAATTTTTAAAGAAAACTCTGAGATCTTCAAACCAGACATTAATATCCCTATTTATCTAGATTTTTGTCCTTTCATCATCATTAGGCAAATCGAACATGGGAGCCCTAGAGACCTAGTGTCTATAGTCTTACTTTTCCTTGAAAATTTTTACCTAAGTATACACTTGGTAGGTGTTCGCAGTCAATTAACTTCCTATTTATCTCAAGGGCTGATCAAATCGAAGCAACCGAGGACTCAACTTAAATCTCACTCCTCAAGTCTTGAAAGATAAGAAGTGCATTCAAGGAATCCTGAATCATTCCTACTTATTTAGCCTAGTAGGAGTGAGTTGGACACCACAAGGTAGGAGTGCCCACCCAATTGAAGTTAGGGAATACCTTATAGGGCCAAAACCAGAGCAATTCAGAACCCTACTCTTATTTATACCTCAAGTTAATACGGAATTTCAATTTGAATTTATAATATTATCTATTTTCTTCAAGTGAGTTTTAGGCTTCAAAATAAATCACATATTCAATTAATGGAATAATAAGAACATATTTACAGAAATAAATAAAATGCTTTAAATTAAATAATTCGACACATAAACCAAGCAATTGATTATTTTGAGAACTTTGGTTCTCAAATACTTATTTTTAGAAAATGGATTTTTATTATTTATGACTTTTATAAGGAAAAATCAAAATCCATTTTTATTAAGAAAATATTAATTAATTAAATATAAAATAGTTTAAGGACTAAATTAATTATTTTGTGAACTTTGATTCTCACACGTTTACTTTTATCAAATGGATCTTCATCATACATAAAATTTGGTGGTTGATTATTTTGAGAACTTTGGTTTTCCCATGCTTATTTTTATAAATTGGATTTCTATTATTCGTGACTTCTGTTAAGGAAAAATCAAAATATGTTTTATTAGGAAAACACTAATTAATTAGATATAAAATAGCTTAATTATTTTTTATGGCTTGTAAAAATAATTTTCCTACCAATTACAACATACATAGAATATATAGAGAAATTATCAAACTAAAAAATAAATTACGTGGCAACTACCTAAAATACATTCTAACCCAAAAAATGAAATAACATAAATTACATGAAAATTGCCTAAAATACAATCTATTGATATTTGATAAAGAGAATGAGCAAGAAGATTAAATTAATCGCAACACATCAAATAACTTGCATCACAACAAGATCAGAACATTTGAATCAAAAATAAATAGACAAACAAAAAATAGAAAATAGATCACTGCAAAAATATCACAACAACAACAACAATAATAATACATATATCTATATATATGATATTTTACCGCACCAAACAGGTAAGTGGATAAATGAAAAACTGAAAAAAAAAGAAAAAGGAAAAGAAAGACTAAATGGCTCACCATGTATAATAGCCTTCAATAAGAAAGGATCTAGAAAAGATAGAACCTACGGATCAAAAATCTTCTAAGATACTAAAAATGGTGTTTAAAGAATAATTTTTTTTGCCTTTTTTAGAATTTTCCCGAGTGCTCAAAAAGCCAAGAGAGAGAAAATCTGTATGAATTTTCACATTTTATACATAAATCTCGAGGCATGCAAAATGGCCAATTTAGAGAGTGAAATGGTTGTTTTGAAGTGTAAAGTGGCCATTTTGGACCAAAACAACCAATTTGAGGATTAAAATAGTTATTTTTCCTATGGGGTGGTATGTACGAATTATGCCTTCTTTTGGTGAAATGACGTCTTTTTGTTGAGTCAAAATGACTATTTTAGACAAGTATGAAATGGCCATTTTAAGGCTAAAATAGCCATTTCAATAAGTTATGAAATAGCTATTTTAGAGCAAAATCACGTCATTTCGCCTAAAGGCAAAAAATATTTAAAAAATGCAATTTTCTTAATTTTTAAAACAGTATCTTTATTTTCAAGTACTCCGTATCATGTGGGTAATAGATCCATCTTAGACACCATAGATGCCTATTTTTCTCACATTTAATGTCGGATCTCGAGATTTTTTAGGCTAAGAAAAAGCCTTTATCTTTTAATTTTCAAATAAAACTTTGAGATCTTAGAACTGGACATTAACATCCTCATTCCTTGGAATTTAGTCCTTTTCTTCATCATTAGGCAATCCAAACATAGGAACCTTAAAAACCTAGTGTCTATAGTAGGATGTTCATTTTCTTCAAGATTTTTGACATTATGGGGTGTATGTATTCATTATATATCTCAAGTACATGGAACCCAATAAGTGGTTATTAGCAATTGCAAGGGTAGACACTGTATGGTTAGTTTCTACTTTGATTATACTCCTTCATAAGTAAATTTTATCATTTGATGCAAGGTTGAAGGCATTCCTCTTAGCTTAAAGAACTATGGTCTGCCAAGCAACTTTGAAAAAATATCCAGAATGTTAATAAGAGTTTCCAATTAATCGGTGATAGGCTCACTTAGACTTATGACAAATAATCTTTCACCTTATGTACATGTGTCATCATAGGCTTTATGGGTGATGTTGGGGGGTAATAGATCTTCACTCCTGATTCCTAGTCCTGCTAAAATTTTGATAGGATAAACACATAAAAATGAGTCTCAATTAGTATAACACATTTTGTTTTCATCCCATTCACCTTGGCTTTAATGAAATGTGGCAAGTTATACTTTTTTCCATCTAAGAGTAGGTCTTTATTTCAAAAAATCTTAATGCCCATCTTCCTAATTTTTAGGACTTAAACTTGTTCTTTATGTGTATTAGTAGTGGATATAGAAATTTATCCTAAAGCTTCAACTACCTTTTGCCTATGGGATTATGAAGACATTAAGTAAGCCCATATATTTATATTGGCCCTAGTTTTTTTTAAACTGCTTTAATACTCCATCTTTGGACTTTTTGATCTCAGTCACTTTTCTTAGAAGGATCTAACAATTTTTTATCAACTTTCTCTACTATTAATCTCCCAACCCCTATTTCCCCTCTCTCACCCTCTTTAGGATCTTCATTAAAAGATCCATCTAAAAATCCTTTGTTCTCCTCAAGCTCACTTTCTCTTTAACTCTCTTAGAAGCTAGTTATGAGGATGGCTTCACTTTTTCACACCCCCTGATTTATATTATAGTCAAATCAATAAATGTCCCTAAGGACATATTCCTTTTCTAACCCGGATTTGAGTAGCCATAAAGTTTGATTATGCTTAGGAAAAGGGTTTGATTAAGTTTCTATATCTATTATATATTTGGTATCGATCATTTCTTGTATGACTTTCCTAAAGAGCTTGCAATTGTTCGTGAGATAGCATGTCCTCTAATGGTAGGCATAATATTGGTCATGCCTACAATTAAGAGGCAGGGGGTTCTTATGAGATTAAGGGTGGAGAGGTTGTAGCTTTCTTTCTTTCACTAGCTTTCTCAAACACCAAGATAAATATTTTCTTATGTTAGAGTAATGCTTCCCTTGTACAGCATTCACATCCGTTGTCTTCATGTTACCCTAAGATTTTTGTTGGAATAGTTTGAATTGCCTATCATTTTAAATTCTATATTTTGATTTGTGATCTCTAGGTCAATACCAATGTCTTTCAACTATTCCCAAGAGCTAATACCTTTAGTTGTGTTAAATGTATTCCCTAAAGTTTATGTAATAGGGTTATATTCATGTTTTTAAACTTTGTGAGATAATGTAAAAGGCATTTCCCTTTATACCATGGTACATGTATATAGAACTTAAAATTGTTTGAATGATTTTAAACCATCTTTTAGACCCTGGTATAAAATCACAATGTAGATGTAACGCCTAAAAATCCTGGTATTGTTAATATTAGAAGTCTAACCCTATTGTTTTGCTTATTAATCCACTAATAGGTTAATGTTTAAAAGTCTATTCTACTTATATTTTGCATATTAACCCACAAATGAGTTAATTTTTTTATTTTGAAATTAAAAATAGAAGTTAAGTTTTTATGGCAATGTCTCATGAATACTTACATAGGTAAAGTAGAATCATAAAATATTTTATTTTTTCTAAAAAAATTTTAGGATTGAAATGACCTAGTTCTTTAGTATTCCAAATAGGCCATTGGCATTTGAATTGGAATTTTTAAAAATTGGGAAGCATTTTTCAAAAATTGGGTAAAGATTTAATTATGATATTGTTATCATTTTTCCTCGATTTTTAAGCAAGGGTTTCTTAAGGTTTATAGGTCTTGATAACATAATTATATGAGGCATATAGAGTTATGATTGAGAGTTAATTAGTGGATGGAATAATTTAAAGAAAGAAAGGAAAAGAGGGCTAAAAATAAGGAGTATTGGATATTAAAAGTGAAGATCATGGCCATCCAAATAATTGAAGAAGTTAAACATCAAAAAAATCCATTTAACATGGTTAAAATAGGAATAATAGGAAGTATTCTTCCTCCTCCATCTTCCTCTAGATGATCCTATTGAAGAGAAAGCCTTACATATTTTCTTCTCATTCCTTCTCTAATCTAGCCTTAATCTCTCGCTTCTAAGCCATCAATTAACACTTTTACTACCCTTAGAACTCTATAGAAGAAAGAAATCTAGAAAAGAATAGTGGATTTATAAGAAAGAACATATGGGTGAATAGTAAGCCATTTTCTAAAGAGTTAGTTTTTCTTTAATCTCATATTTTTCTAAGTCTCTAATAGTTTTTCTTCAATCTCATATTTTATTAAGTCTCTAAGTGTGCCTAAGAAGAAAGTTTTAATGTTTGATTTGATTTTTGAAGCACTAATAATTTATAATGGATTTTTACATTTTGTATATGTGGCTTATGTAAAGGAATGTGAGTAAAAGAGAAAGAGAGGTAAAGGGAAGGCCTAAATCAAGTTTTGAGGTGAATTTTAATCTTTTTATATGTGTATTAAAGTTAACATATGCATTAAATATGCTTATTGACATATAAAATGTGTGTACGCTAATACGTGAAAAATGGCAGTTAGTATAAATTAGAGTATGGTGTAATTGCTAGCATGATTAATCATGAGAATTGATGTTGTTGATAAAGTGATGATTATTTAGGTGATTTACAGTGATGCTTATGATGAGGTTAAATGTCTCTTTGAGTATGCATTTGATGATGTAATTCTTAGATGCTATATATTTTGTGTAAAAATGTTAATTATGATAAAATTTAAGCATTGTAATAAGATAATATGGAATGATATTGCTAATAATTGGAATTGGTTATTAAGAATCCATTATGTTGGTCGAGTTGCTTAAAATGCTAATAGTAATTATATTTTGTCAATTGGAGTGGTTTAATGAGAATGAATTATGCATGATGACTAAAATGGGAAATTTTATGTATGTTTTATACCTATGAGATGTTAATGCCATAATTTTAATATATGAAGCATGATGTGGTATAAAAGCAAAAATGGGCAAAGTATGTGTTCCAAATATCATATGTATGGATGATGAATTTGATGTATGTATTCTTTATAAATCTCTTGCCATAAGTAAGCACTATGATGCCATACATGAAATGTTGCAATATGCTTAACATGAAAATAAGTGTATTTTTTAAATGAGATTATAAAGTCATAATGATGAGCATGTCATAGAGCCTACTTTTATGAGGTGCCTAATAAGATAAGTAAGATACATGTATATATGTGTAAATTATGATAATGGTTGAATGGCCCATTAAGATGAGTTAAGGCTCATTAATCATGTATTAAGTATGTATGAGTTCATAATGTGAGCAAGATAGTATGACATGAATTCATTCATGTTTGAGTATGTAATATTGTTAAACATAACTAATAAACCTTATGTAATTATAAAGTATTCTTAAATCAAGCTTAAGAAGAGGAACTACTAAGTATGATAAAGCCCCATAAGATTAGACAACCTAGATTGGATAGGTTAACCAGCAAACTAGGGAGATAAATAAGGTATGGCCTTTGTGCAAATTATGGCCTTCGAGCATAGTTAGTTCTATTATCTAGTTTTGGTTAGTCTTCTATTGGTTATGGACATGATATAAATAATAAGATCTCAAACTAAGTATGAAGAGAAGTAAAGCAAAGAAGTAATTATGAACAAGCTAAGCTCGATAATGATAAATATGATAAGTATAGATGTGATAGAGAAAAACCAACATTGGTATTAAAGCTTGGTTCATGGTTGATTTAATGTCAATGGAAATAGTGATTACAGTTGATATGCATGATATATGAAATTATGTATTTTTGGTTGATTTGTGTGTTTTAATCCAATTTGGATTGTTCAAATTTATTTTAATGTGATTGAATATCAATTTGAGAAATGTTCAAATTAGATTTTTTTTTATATGCATTGAAGTGGCCAAATTATCAAAGAGGAAATCATCTTATGTGCATAAAAGATCTATATAAATAGGGAGGAGAGCTGTTTTCAAATTTGTATGCATAATTTGATTAAATTGATTTTTTTAAATTTTAATTTGGTATATAATGAATTAAAATGTGATTTTGTTTCAGATTATATAGGAATAAAAATTAAAAATGAAAAAAATTAGAAAATGGTTACGGTGAACTTTATGATTAAAATTGTTTTAGTCAAATTGGCCATATATGATGTGTTTATTTAAATAATTGATTTCTAAAAATTCTGGAATGAACTTTTCATGTATATGTTAGATGTAGGATTTTAATTAAATAATTCTAATTTGTAATAATTGTTTGCATATTAATTTTATTTAGAAACTTGCTTGATTACCATATTTTTATTTTGGCAAATGCTTCGATTTTGTAACTTTGGTTTGCCATGTGTTTCACAACTTTCAAGGGAAATTTTTCAAATTAAATTGATCATTACTAATCTAAAATTGTGTCAATGGCTATTAGAACTAATTTGAAGTTGTTTGGATTGATTTCCATAGTTTAAGTTGCAAATGATTCCTTGATTAACTCGAATTTGATTCTGGTGATCAACTATTTGGAAATTTTTAATTAAATAGAATTCAAAATGATAAGATTTTGTATTTCTAGAAATAAATGTCACATATCTTCATAAAGTAAATGAAATTAATCAATTGTTGATTTATTTGGTTAGTTTTTGAATTTCTGGTGATATTGACATGTTAACCAAAAATTTCTAAATAAAATTGTGTTTTGTATTAGAAATTTTGTTATGATCCTAAATTAATATATTTTCCTAATAGGATTTAGATTTTAAATTAATTTAAAGGATTATAAATTAACTTGATCTAATTGTGCTAAGTGTTACCAAATTGAGATTATATTTTGCCCATTTTTGAAACACACATGCCCTTACACGCATAAAGGAAAGTTTGTTTTCTTGCTTTACGATGATTTATCATTTTAATTCTAAAAGGTTTCGAATTAAATGAACAAGAAAAATGTCATTTAATTATTTTTAATGAGATTAATTGAAATTAAATTACATTATCAATATGATTGATTTTCCTATTTAATGAAGAAAATTAAAAAAAAAGATTAACCAATAGTAGTTTTATAAGTGTTATAATTCAAAAATTCAACTGTAATACACATTTTCAATATTTGATACATGTGATGCATTAGATATGCATCATAAAGGTGTATGATTAGCATGATGGCTAGTGATGAGCCTATCACTAATATGTTGATCTACGTTGCATAAATTTTTTCTTCGATAAAAATAGGCCTGTATGTCCTAGCCTTTTCTCTCATTTTCTCTTTATACTTATGTTCTCATCTAACTTCCCTCACATGTAATGTGAGGTATTCTCAATTGTATATGATGTAATTAGTTTGTTTAATGTTAGATTAGAAAGAAGAAATGCATAGAGCAAAGTGGAGAAGAAGGCCCACAAAGGATGTCTAAGAAGAAACAGATAGAATTGTTTATTATTTTTGTTTGGGTTTGTAATTTATATATACTACCTAAGGTTTGGCCTAATTTATTTCCTTAGCCCATAACTAGATCATATATGTTTAATGTGATTAAGTATGAAAGCATGATTTAATATAATTGAATATACATGACCAAGCTAAAGCACGCACCAACCATGTATGATAAGACTTAAATGAAAGAAATCCCTCAATAATATAATACTTGCAAAGCTTTCATTAATATGAGTTACACCAAAGTTCTCCTTAGTATTGGGTTGTTGAGCACACTCAAGCTCAAGCTACATTAGATATGTTTAGACCATATTAATGTGTCTATCTTAGTATGACTTATAGTTTGCTAAGCATACTCAAGGCTAATAATCATGAGGCAAGATTAGGGAAAAATGTATATGATACATATGCATCATTTGTTAATGATCTAATGTCAGTAGTTCCATAAGATGCAATTGGCATGAGATCCATACAATTTTTTTAATTGTTGGCTATGTTAAGCATACTCAAAGCTTTAACCTTAACCAAAATAGATATTGATCCATTTGGAAACCTTCTAATGGGCTTTCCCAAATCAATTAGTGAGGGCTATTAATTCATAATAAAATAGTGGGAGTAATGTGAAATTGTTAAAGACCATAAAATTGTAGCATAAATATATATTATCATACTCTAACATGATTTCATTTTTCACACATATCATCGCTCACATAATGTCTTCAAAATTCAATTTATGATTTGTACTAGAGGTCAATAAGCTTACTAGTTCTAATTACAAAGATTAGCTTAGAAACCTTAAAAAATTTTTCAGGAATGAAAAATTAGCCTATGTAATAGAGAAGTCAATACCCATTGTCCTTGGTGATAATGCTTTTACCGATATGTAATAAGCATATATGAAGAACATAGAGGACTTAGACATTGCTTCAAGCATTATGCAAGCATCCATGTCTCTTAAGCTATAGAAATAGCATTAGCATATGGATGCTCCTATAATTCTACTTCACCATATAGAATTTTTTAGGATCAAAGTATGACAGAGAGATATGAGCTCTTAAAAGCCCTATTCCATTGTTAGATGGTAGAAGGAACTTTAACCAATTGGCATATGTTGAAGATGAATAGGTACATAGAGCATTTCACAGCTCTAGTTTTTTTGATAGATGCAGATTTAAGTACAGACTTAATCCTATAAAGTTTGCTTAATAGCTATGAAAGATTTTTCCTTAACTATCAAATGAACAAGATCACATCTACAATCCCTAAGCCAGTCAATATGCTCAAGAGTACTAATGATGCTATTAAGAATCAGTCTTCTAAGGTGGTCATGGTTGTTAATTCATCTTCAACTGAAGGTACAAAGAAAAACAACAATAAGAAATGGGCAATTAGTGCACAAGGTGGG
>CANXYI011798177.1:0-24947 GCA_948208565.1 Hura crepitans
TGGCCTCTATGTGAATTGTTATGATTTTTTTAAGTTTTTGCCTATAATATGTTAGGAGTTTTAGACAAAACATGAGACAAGGGAAAATTGAAGGTATAGGCAAGCGTTGAGGTTGTGTTATGACATCTTTGATAAAATGCAATCGAAAGAATTTGTGTAAATTCAAGTGTGTGCATCAAATTGACATAATATGCCTAATTGTATAAATATGCACTAATTGTTCATTTCATGGAATTAATGACATTAATTAAGATGAATGACATGAAAGATGTGTGACAAGGCATTTTGAATGATATGTATGCTTAATTAACATATATAAATCATTTTTGTGACAATGATGCTATTATGTGCATTAATATGCTTAAGTAAGGCATATAGTGCTAATGAAATAATTAAGTATGTTAATGCTTAATTTGATGATAATTAGTACATTTGACATATATTAGAGTATTTGAAACCATGAAAATGCTTAGGGAATGAAAATGCATATGATGTATGATTTTGTGCAAAGTGGGCATATTAAGAGTAATGTTGTAAATCATGTATGGGAATGATATGTAAGTATGATTTATGACATGTTAAATGTATTATGAGTTACCTATGATATTTGAATTGGTTTTTGCCCTAAAAACTTATGTATTGCCAAATGAGTTATATCAGACATTTATATGTTGTATGCATTAATAATACATGTTTGGCATCATGATATGTTATAAGTGTATAAATGTGAGAGATTGGCATGATATGAGAAATTGTAAATGTGTAATGTTCATAAAGGTATACATGTTGATGTGTGCTTAATTATGTATGCTAAATAGGTTGTATGTGTAAGAATGGATATACATGTTTGTATAGACATAATGTGTGTTGCTTATGATGAACCAGATAAGAAGTGAGCTAAGAGTCCATAGTGGCTAAATGCCTAATAGCATGTGTGTGCTCATGCATTCTTAAGTTTAAGTGTAATATGACATGTATGTGTACGTAATGGCCTTAACCTAAAATATAGTCACATGTATTCTTATATGCATTATAGATGTAATTATAGGCACATATGTGTTAAAATGAGATGAAAAGATGTTGGATAGGCTTAATTGGCCAAATGGCCTTATTAGGTAGGTTATGTGGTGCATGCACATTTTTTTAGCATATGTAGTATATGCTTATAGCCTATTGATGTTCCTTGTGTGATTTAAGCATGATTGGCATGCATGGCAAATGATACCTTTTTAAATGCATGTGTATGTAGAAATCATGTAATACATGAAAGATGTATATGTATGTTATACCTATTATGTTTTGATGATGAACATGATTAAAATCACAGATTTATGAGTTTTTGGGCCATAATATGTTTTAAACATATAACTGGCATATATGAGGCATTACATTACCTTGTATGCCATAAGGTATATTTTTTATGGACATTTTGGCATAAGGTATCCTAGATGAACATATGCTATAAAGTGAATGTGAAATGGCAATTATGTGGTGCTAAGTAACAAATGAGATGAAAATGATGATTTTGGAAGTGCATACGGCATAAATGTGATTAAATGCAGGTCATGGTGTACATGATCACTAAAAATAAGATTTTAATGTATTTTTCTAGTTTTAGTCATTTGTTGGCTAAAAAAATGAAGTTAAATCATATATAAGCTTAATTAAGATGGTGAAATTAAAATATATTAGTTATAGCCCTTATGATGTAATAACCTAGAAATGGATAGGTTGACTAGTCAATTAGGGGATATAGTAAATGCTAGGGTACTTCAGTGCCTAGATTGTGTTATCCAAGGGTTCACTATATGTCTTACTAGTGGATCTATATTATGATATTTGGATCTATAAGGGTACAACTACCATAAGGTTCCATAGGCGCCACTACACACTTATTTATGGGTGCAGTCGTGTAAGCCTAGTGTGGTACAACACATTTTTCATGCTGGTTCAATAGCTGTCTAGTTCAAAATAAAGGCCACTACACATTATTGATCCTATTATCCATAAGTTTTTGTGCTCTTCCAAAAATGGGCCTAAATGAATAAGATAATTGAAAATAAACTTATAATATATGGTATATGAATGAAAACAATAATTACATACAATGAGTGAATTATGTTGAGCTACTTATGATATATGATTTGTGTTGGATCATATGTATGATATACATTTTGTGTAGAGATATAAGCATGATAAATGTTTTATTTTCACATATGTTCATATCATGGTTATTATGTATATCATGAAAGATATTTGCTGCTTATGCTTTTGATTATCAATTGTATATAAATTATATGTTGATAATGGTTATAAGCATAAGTTATTTCGATTACAATGCTAAGCAATTGCTTAGCGTATCATTTATTTATGATGCATAAGTAAGAAGACATTTTGAGATTGAGCCTTAGGACATCAAGTTTATCAAGAAGAGATATTTCTTTTAGTAATGACATGTACATATGATTTATTGGTTTGCACTTAATGTTATAAATATAAGGGAAATAGGCCTAAAGTGTAATTGGTTGTAATCTTTTAGATTTTCAAAGTTTGTAAGCCCTTTAAAAACTATATAATGTTGTTTTAATTGTATGATATCTATCTTTGAGGTTGAGATATCTTGATTACGCATTGTTGGAGTGATTAAAGGATTACATGTGGTTGTGGATTTATGAAAATGCAATAAAAGTGTATTTTTTATTTGCAGGTTACTATTTATTTTGGGATAGTGTCTTAGCGCGGCAAAATGCTACTAGATTTTGGACATAAAGATTCCTAAAAATGAATTATAACTCTGTTTTGATAAGTTTTTGAAATCTTATATTTTCATAATAGTAACAATTTATAAAGAATGTTTTGAGACAAGTATAAGTATTATAGAGTTTAGATAACTCAATTTGTAGGCACTCTTTAGTCAAGCTTAATGACTGGATCGAGTAAAGGGTGTTATAATCTAGCTCTTGCTTACCTTTAGAATTGAGCATGTCTATCCAATAATAAATGTTCTCTTTTTTTTTTTGCAAGTTCTTTTTATGTTTTTTGGATATATTTTCAACTGCATAAGATGCTATAACTAGCTTAGCAAAATCACCAATCTTATTTACTACCATCTATAATTTAATCTCTGTATCAAGACCTTTCTCAAATCTCCTGTATCTATCTTGATCAGTATGAATTATCTCACTAGCATATCTACTCAGTCTAGAGAACTCTTTCTCATATTCAGCAATTGATCTCCTTTTCTACAACACATCTAAAAATTCATGTCTTTTCTTCTCTAAATATGTCTCTATGATATATCTCTTCTTGAACTCCTTTAAGAAAAACTCCTAAGTAACCTCTACAGTAGCTTTACATTCTAAAATTATTCTCCACCATAGGTATGCTTTTGCATGCAATAACGATGTAACATAGATTAATTCTATTCTCAGCTAGTATTTAGCCTTAGTTATATCATCTACAATAGTTCCCTCCAAATCAATGGCTCCTATCTTTTTAACATGTTTAGGATAACTCTTTTGGAGAGCCCATAATTGTGGTTTCAATTGTTGCTATACTAGTGGCGGTTGTTATGGAATACTTATTGCTATAGTCTACCTCAATAAATTATCCATTTGTTACATCCATAGTGGTGGTACTTATACTTGTGTTTGTTCTTATGTATGTGCCAACTGAGCAAATATAGATTGTGCTATATCATTAGGCGATGAAGTTTTCACTTGTGCTAGTTCATTAATTATTGGTGGGGCAAGATTTTATACCTCTTTTTCTTCACTAATTGGCAACCTTGAATCACCCATGTTTGATCTATATCAAGAAACAAACATCAACCTTAAGCAGTTTAGTGTCTTGTGATGTATAGACATGTCAACCGTATGGCACTCATATACAGTCTAATGTACCTAGAAATGCCTAAACCTAAGCTTTGATACCATAAAATGTAGCACTTTTCCCTTGACTAGGTAGGTGGCACCAAAGGAGGGATGCGATATTATGACACCTCTTACCCAAACTATTACTAGTTTAAATATAAGATGACATGAAAACCAACTTATATTACCTTTACCATTATCTTCTTAAAACCTTTTTATATGAATAACACACATGTCATCTTAACTGTCTTATTCTAACAAAACTTCAGCAGCATAATGATTGTATCATAACATATCCCAAAATAAAATATGCATAAAATACCACTTCTATAACATTTTAATCAATAACCAACCACCTAAACCCTTCTGATCCTTACCTTAACTCAACATCTCATGTAGACACATCACATCATGTAATCTCATTCATATACATAAATAATATAACAATATAACATGTATAATATGTTTACATCCAATATGCCATAACATAAACTCTAGTCCTAACAAGCTTAGATATGAGTGCCATGTAACACCCATGTTTTGAGGCTCCGTGAATAGCACCACTGGGGTTAGGAAGTATGCCTAATGAGTCGGGTCACTTGTACATAAATCAAGGCAGTGACACTGGTTATTTTTAAGGGTCTTTAATCTGATGAAACTAGGAAAATTTTAAAATTTAGTAGAACCAATAATTTATTACGGACTGTAAGATACCCCCCGATGTAATAAAAATTTTTCAGGTTAGGATTGACCCAAGATATGCCCGAACGGACCTAAAAATATTGGACCCTGAAACTCAAAAATTACATTAAGTCCACTAATGAATGAATTTTTGAAATCAGAGGATGGTTGCAAATTCTCATAATTTTTTAGGTTGGCATGCAAATCGAGGTAGTTTGAAAATTGCCCTATCTATGGAATTTGGCCATTAAAATTTATAAGCATGTAGGGGGGATTAAAATATGTATTTTAAAATGAATAGTGTAATTTTTGAGGTCTGTGTGAATTTTAGTGAATTTCTAAAATTTCCCAAAAAATCGAGCCATTTCGGGATAGATCGGGTGGCTGTGGACCCTACCCAGGCACTTGCTAGCTAGCCTAAGGCCTTGACAAGTGTCCCTAAGCTTTGAAAAGTGTGTTTTCGACTTAAACAAAAGAGAACTCTTCTCTCTTTTCTGCCAGAAATACCGACACTAGCTCCTCATTTAGCTGGCTAGAATTTCTTCAATTCTTCACTAAAAAAGGTGATTTTAGTTTCCAAATTTAAGTTTGCTTGTTAGACACCACAAGGAAAAGGAATTAGGAAAAAATGTCTTCTCAATTTAGAGATAAAATTCACCAAATTTTTTTTTAACAAAAGTAGTCTAGTAGGGGTACCAAAGGTAAGTTCTTTGCTTTTCCCTTTGTTTTCATGGTGATTTATTGGCTAAAAAGGGTTCTTTGAGGTACTTAACACTTGTAGGGATGTGTGTGACTTTGGTTTAAGGTGAAATGAGGCAAAGAAAGGCTTAGAGAGTGAGGGAGAAGCTACCATGGAAGGGCTAGACAATATATGCAAGTGGAGTTTCAAGAAGTGAAATCCAGCATTTTCCTCATGTTCTTTGATTCTTTAGGCTACTAGAAATGATTCTTAAAGTTGTTTAGTCTAGTGTTTAGTTGATGGCACTTCAAATGGGAATGAGATCTTTTAGGATAAAGAGACAAATTTAACACACAAAATAGGTATCATATGATGAGCATGAACTTGTTATGGGTAAATTCCTTTGATGGCTGAGAGGTAGAGGAAGTTGTGATGAATGGTTACTTGATTTTAGTGCACTACTAGTTATTTTAAGGCCAATAGGGTGATAAATGGTGTGAGTATGGCTTTTAAGTACATGTATGGCATGAAAGGTATATGCATCTGAGAAGTAGCCATGTGAAATTGTGTGTGTGTGTGTATATTGATTAATTAAATGAAATAAAAGTGTTTAAGGCTTTTAAAGGAATGACTACTTGCATATGTATTTAATTTGGCAATTGGCTTGTGAATGAAAATGATAGGTAAATGATTAACCTATGTAATAGGCTTACTTTATATGAAATGGTAACCTAGCATATCCAATTAATTTAAAAGCATGGAAATGCCTAATTGGGTGGATAATATGTGTAAGTCACTGAAGGAAAGGAGAAATATGGAAAAATGTATAGTTATGGCTTGTATCTCAAGGTACCCGAAACCATTAAGAAGGAAAGTGGTAAGTAAGCTTTGGTTATGTTGATTAAAGTGAGTAAATGGTTGGAAGCTTAATGTTTTAAACATAAATTATTCAAATTTGTTGCTTTAACTAGACTTGAATATGTAATGATCTTGACATACATAGAGGTTGTGAATGATAATGGTGTGTAAATGTTGGTAACCTAAGTGTAAAGGGTATGCATAATAAGACACAAGAATATGAGCGTGTTTAATTTAACTTGGTTAGCATGAAATTGGGGAACATCCATAATAATATTGAAATGTAATGTAATTAGGAATTGGCACATAAAAATGAAAAGGGATTTGACTACGAAAGCACTTGAAAAAAATGGCTTGTAATGTGCCTTTAAGGGCTATTGCCTGTGGCATAATATGATGGCAATTGTGCCTGTGTTTTGGCCTTGTAAATAGCCTAGTATATGGTGGCTTTAAGCTTGTGGAATGCATGAAATTTTTTGTTGAAAAATGCACTAAAATAGGTTAAGACATGAGTGCATAATTAGCTTTTAAAACTTGACGAAATGACTTATAACTATCTAGATGACCATTACCAGAACCAAAAATACCATTGGATAGTAAAGGACAAATATTTGAGAAATAATTATGGAATAAATTCCATCATTATATACCTTAATTTTTTGGCAATTCTATTATTTGAATCTTTAATTGTACTTTCTAATATTTTACCCGGTACAGCCTATTTATGGCTATCCCAAACCGAGCTAATTTTTAACTGTGCTATAAAAATTATAATTTTCTATTTTTAAGATTATAATATTATGAAAAGTTAATCAGTAAGGAAATGGACAATGATTAAGGTTAAATGGCCCACTAGTTAGATACCCACTACATAGGTTAACTAGTCAACTTAGGGATCCTTAGCAGCTGGTACATTGTCTACTTCTCAGACAGGGCCAGTACAGCAACTTCGGTCCCCACTAGGGCCGTTATACTAGTCTATTAGATAGATAACTTTCTACTCTTACCACTTGATGGTAGATTTGATATTACCGATCAATGGTGTAGGTCTCGGCGAACCATTGCACTAGTTTATTGATAGACCAGTCTACTAGGCAGATAACCCCTTATTATTTGCACCTTAAGTGCTAGAATTCATTTGAGCTGGTGCAGCAGCACAGGTCCTGAATGGTGACCACTGCACTAGTTTATTTTCCATCTAGATCTACTGTCTGTCAGGGATGTCTCCTGAGTTGGGCGAGCTAAAATAATTCAATAAAATTAATAAACCCACATATGACTGTGAAACATGACACAGAGGCATTTTAGTAATTTTCCACTGGTAATAAAGAAAGGCTTAGAATGGTATAGTTTGAGTATTAAATGACAAATAATGACTAAGTACATAAATTATATGACATGTGATAAGTAAGTTCATAACTATAGATAGAAACATCCTAGGGGTAAAACAGTAATTTTGCATGATAGTATTTTAAATTGAACTTGTGACATCAATATAAGATAAATTAGAGGTTTTATGCATGGATTAACTATTGGACATGTTTTCAAATGTTTGAATTCACCACTATGTATTTTTATACTTAGCATACATGTTTCGGTGCACAGGTACCCAAAATAGAGATGTCACCTTATAAAGTGCGTAGTGAAGATCAGAGGTCATATTGAGAAGATTGATCATGTATAATGAGGGGATTTTACACTCTATGTACTTAGGTGGGGAATATGGGTGTGATGTATGTAAGGGACACATGGTAGCATTTTTATATAATGGACAGTTTTGTAATTAATCCTTTGATGGTTTTTTATGTACATGTGATCTCTATGGATGCTTATGAGCCTGAGGCTCTATGTGTTTTTATTGTGGCCTAAGGCTTGTGATTGTTGTGTGTTAGATGATGTTGATAGTATGATATTTAGGGGAACAGAAGGGTCTAAGAGATGTGATATATAATATAGAAGTGTTTTCAAGTAGAGAGAAATTTTTGGATAATGACTCGAGCAGCCATTGTGCCACCGAATTTTTTAAGAAATATAAGAATATGTTGAATTCCCTCTATTATAATGTGAACTAGATAACATAAACCTAAATGGACTATAGGACCAGACCAGACTAGATTTTGAATCAAACCGAGTTGTTTAGTACAGTATAAGTAAAAATTAAACAAATAAATATGGGATAAATTTCAAGATGGGTGACCTAGCAAGAAGTGCACTACCTATTAGGTTTCTTCGAGAATCTAGTAGGGGGTGTCACATGCCAACTACTATATTATTACATAACACTATATATCTAAAAATATACCAAAACACTTGATAAAATCTTCCTTGCACTGCATTACTACTATTGAGGATGTCTATCTACTACCAATGCATTGAAAACATGATATGCTAAGCATAAAACTTACTGGTGCTGAAGACACCTCACCTTTTGTCCTATGATGATATCCAGAGATAGGGTCTTAAGTAATGGTACAAGCCTTTAGTAAGCAAGTCCGTACGGACTTACTTTAGGGTTCGCATGGAAAACCCTTATCTAGGTCTGTACTAACCTAATCAATTCTACCAAGCCTAAGCCCCAAGGTCTGCCTAGACAAGGTCGAAGTTCATGTCCATACGGACTAACTCAATCCTAGCCTAAGAGTTGGCCCAAAGTCCATAGACTAGTGGGAAAGTATACATTTTAGGTACACATGGACTAAGACGTATAAGTCCACATGGACTTGCCAAAGTAAAATCTTCCAGAAGCAGGATTTTCCTATTTAGACTATGAAACCTATTCCTATTTGGATTTTACCTCTTTTAGATGGGGAACCCTTAAAATTTAAGCCTATAAATACCTTTCTTGTGTATAAAAAGAGGGGGCTAGAAAATCAAATTGATAATAGCAAATAAACCCATTTATGAGTCTAGGAGAAGACTCCAAAGACGATTTGCTCTACTAGTCCAATTAGCCTCACTTTAAATTAATTCTTTCTATACTCCTGCATCTTTTTGTTACTGCTTGAAGAGTTTATTCACAAGGTAAAATCTGAGGACTTTTCTAAATATATTGATATTTTTTCATGAACCTATGATCTCTAAGGATTAATCATAAGTGAGGTGATTCTATGTAATTCCCACTTTAATCATAGGAGTAGGTAAGGATTTTAAGCTATTTTATAGTGTACAATTAATTGCTATCACTTCATATTTATTATGTTATCTTTGTCTTAATTTTATAGACTTAAGTGTAAATGTAATAACATCTATAAAAACTTACTTTCTTAATATGTGTATGATACGTTGTCTGCATAAACCTCTATTCAGCAATAATGTTTCAAGTGCCTTATGTGTTATACTTTAATGTATCTTGTATACCATGTTAATACTATTATACCATGTCAGCACATTGTGTAAATTATCTCATTCGTTAAAATGCATGTTAATATGTCAACATTAATTATATAGTCCGCATAGACTTCGTCGCATGAGAAGTGTAATCTATATGAAAAATCAATTTTTATTCTTTTATATTCTATCTTTAAATCCACATAGACTCTATAAGGAACATAGTCTGCATGGACATTTTCTTTGATTTCAAGTTTGATCATATACATGTACTTACTTCTTATTTGTATTATGATTTTATATGAATCCTTTATTTGGTATCATTAAATCTCTTCCTTTGAGTTTTATGCAAGTAATCTTCCTCACTAAAGTGGAAGTCCAGATGGACATAATATCCTTTATAAGTATTAGTCTACATAGACATATGCTAGAGCTACACAGGGTCCTCACAGAATTAATGTCGTATAGACGAGACCAATTAAGTGCTTTAGACTATTTCTTTTGGTTTTGTACTATTTCTACTTCATTGCCTATTTTGGGTTTGTAATAGTTAGTTAATAACTTGTTTTACATGTTAAAGCCTAATTTCACAATAGAATAATTTTCTACATAATTAAATTTTGTTTTCATGATAAAATGGATTTGAGTTTTCTTAATTAAAAGTCATAATAACAAAATGAATTTTAATAAAGATCAATCTCCTAGAGATGGGAGTTGGCCAATTACCACTAATTCCTATGGAATTATAGGTAATTATCAGGTCACACTATAACTAATGAATAACCCACTTTATGGATGTACAATTACTCTTATTATATGCTTAAATATTGCACTTTACTTTCTCATACATGAAAAAGTGACATAACTACTTTAAAAATAACACATGCTTAATTGATAAGGGATGGATAAACATTACAATTTATAAAGAAGGCATATTATTGGGGCATAAATAAGATTTGAATTCCAAACCTTTTTGGTATAGAAGATCAGAGATCCTAGTGTAAAGGCCAAGTGGTGACTCCACGAACCACTCTCGTTCTTAGTAAAAATATTATAATCACTACAGTGGTAACTCCACTGGGAATTAGGAATCTCAATCAGAATGTGCCCAAATAATATGCCATCTAATATTCTAATTTTTATTAATCATAATGCATTACACCCTCTATATAAAACCTATGTCCCTTTTACCTTGATGGTGTTATAAACCATGACTTTATTTTTCATTCAAGAATAGAGAAGTGCTAACATATCCATCACTCACAAGCCTCGTGCCTTCGGGTATATGAAAAAGTGAACTAATTTATCGCTATTATCCTTGATTAGAAAGACTCATTAGGAGAGACCTCTACTTGTGGGAGCCATAAGCCTTTTTTACCCAACCATGATCCTATATAGTTAAGCTTAGCAACTTCCCCTAGGTTGTATAACCCTAAGTGATTATGATTGCACCATGATTACTATATGGGCCTATTGCATTTAACACTATCTTAAGTAGGGGTAAGCCTATTGTGCCTTTTATTTGTAATGGGGCTAACCTAATTTCTCCTTAAATAAGACTTAAATGTAATAGGTTATTATCCTTGCATGCACCTTCAATACGAGAGCTCATTAGGCCTACTAAGCCCATAAATGAACCTTTGTGTCCCCCAATGACACTTAGGCAACCTTACCTAGGGAAAAAATAACTTAAACATATGTGTGGGTAGAATAAGGTTAAAAGGTTTTATTGCATGTATCTGTCTTTGCTGCACCATGAGTATGCATTGCATGTCATACATCATTGACATCTTGCATTGTTAATATTATACGTGTATCATATCTAACCCTTTTTTATAGTCACCATTGATCTTTCATTCACTGCTCAGTGGAGATAGATAGTTAAGCATCTCAACTGAGTTTGCAAAGCACTGCTAGTACAACCTATGTGAGGAACCATGTCAACTGATGAGTACTTAACTGAAGCCCTATTCATGGAGGCAATGAATGAGATGGAGAAGAGAATGATGGTAGCTGTAACCAATGCCTTATCTTAAGTCCAAAGGCAAAAAGAAATGGGTCAATCTTTAGGCACTCATAAAGCAAAATAAATAGCAAATAGGGGAGATGGCCAATCCTCTGATGATGATATTCCACTTGTTACCAAGGCAAGCCATAAGGTTGCCCCTCCTAAAGTAGTTAAGGATGACCAACTAAAAAAGTTTAATAAGAAGGCAGAGGCCATGACTAGGCTAGTTATTGGTGGCAAGGACATTGACCTTGGTGACATCAGTTTAAAGCCTGATCAAGCAATGCCTTATAGATTTAAAATGCTTAATTTAAGCAAGTTTGATGGCACAACTGACCCCTACACTATTTAAAGCAATACGTTATTGCTATAAGAGCTACTCACCTCTTTAAGGAATAAATAGTGAGCCTGTTCAGCATGTCTATCATAGGCTAAGCTTTGGATTAGTATCATTACCAATAGAAAAGGGTCAAAGAGGAATAGAATGAATTAGCATGGGCATTCAGCAAGCAATATTCTAATAATGATATTATAGAAATTACCTTAAAGGATCTAGAGTTAGTGAAACAAAGACTAAATGAGAGTTTCTTTGATTAACTGAAAAGATGGAGAGACAAGATCTTGAAGATAAGGAATAAGCCCAAGGACATTGATCAAATTATGATGTCCATTAGAAATGCAAATAGTTACATGAACAATAGGCTAATTGCTAATGGTATCACCACCTAAGAACAATTGAAAGATATTACCATTGACCTAGAATCCAATTATCAAAATAATGGGTTTAAAAAGACGTATAATCCCACTTTCACAAGTAGTAATAGTGGTGGTACAAGCAAAATAGCTTATGTTCTTGCTATACAAAGTAAAAGGTATTCCATCTTGGGTAAATATTTGTCATGGTGTTTGAGAAAACTCACTAAGGAGGGGAAGTTACAACCACTTCCACCTTAACCATGTAATAGACCATTACCACCCAATCATAGGCATAACCATTGTGCTCATCACCAACAAACTAGACACCTTACTGATAATTACAAACTCCTTAGAAAATTGATCTAAAACCTCATAGACACCAAATAAATACTCGATCCAGAAGCCACCTCAAATCCCTTACCAAAACACAAACCAACTTGCCTTCTCAAATTTGGACTACTCGAAGAATACATGTTTAAAGAAATCTATGGATATTACTAATAAATCTATAGAAGGGTGAGAGAGAGTAAATCCATTCTTTTAAATAACTTTTAGGAGAGTAAGAGTGATGGTAAGCTTAAGAGAGCAAAAGCTTTTAGGATGAATCTTCTAATGAAGATTCTAAAGAGGGAAAGAGAGAGCCACTTAGGTTTAAGGGAGAAGCGATAGAGAGAATTGACAAGAATGGTTGAATCCTACCTAAAAAAAGCCTAAAAATAAGGAGCGTGAACATGATAAAGTATTAAAGTAGCTCAAAAAGATCCAAACTAGCATTAGCATTTGGGTTTTATTGATGTCATCAAGAGTCCATAGGCAAAAGGTAGTTGAAGCCTTAGGTTAAGTTGCTATGTCTACTACTATCACCCCCGAGTGAGCTAGTACAAGTGATAAAAATAGGTAAGACAGGCCTAATTACTTTTTGTGATGCTGACTTACCCTTAGAAGGGAGGGAACATAACTAGCCCCTTTTCATAAAGCTGAAATAAATGGAAAAAAGATAGGGTATGCCATGGTGGATAATGGTTCCTCACTATCCAATTGCTTGGCTAAAATCTTGTCTAGTTTAGAATTAAGAAAGAAGATTTAGCCCCTTCCACTATTACTATTAGAAGCATATGATGACACATAAAGACAACTTAAAGGCTCCTTCACTACTAAAGTTTAAGTAGGCCCAATTATAGATGAGGTAGAATTCACTGTGATCAATATCCCAGCTTTGTTTTTTATTCTATTAGGGAGACCTTGGTTCCATAAACTTGGAGGAGTCCTATCTACCTTGCTTCAAATGATTAAGTTCCCATATAAAGGCAATATTGTTACCATAAAGGTTAAAATGGATCATGTAGTTTCTACATTGGTTATCGCTAATCAACCATTCAATGGATTTCATGTTGCTAGAATTTATGAAGACTATATGGATCCCACAGTGTCTAAAATGATGAAAAAGATGGACTTCTACCCTATTGCTAGTTTAGGGAAGAATTTGCAAGGTATAACTGCACCACTATAGCTCCATACACAAAAACACATAAAAGGATTTGGGGTATAATCCAAAAAATGGGGGAACCTAATGCCATATATACGAGACCAATTAAGTGCTTTGGACTATTTCTTTTGGTTTTGTATTATTTCTACTTCATTGTTTATTTTTTATTTGTAATAGCTAGTTAATAACTTGTTTCACATGTTAAAGCCTAATTTCACAGTAGAATGATTTTTTACATAATTAAATGATGTTATCATAAGAAAATGGATTTCAGTTTTCTTAATAAGAAGTCACAATAACAAAATGTAATTTAATAAAGGTCAATCTCCTAGAGATGGGAGTTGGAAAATTACCACTAATGCCAATAGAATTATAGGTAATTGTTAGGTCACACTACAACTAATAAATAGCCAACTTTATGGATGTACAATTACTCTTATTGTATTCTTAAATATTGCACTTTACTTTCTCATACTTAAAAGGTGACATAATTGCTTTAAATATAATGCATGCTTAATTGATAAGGGATTGATAAATGTTACAATATACAAAGAAGGCATTTTATTAGGGCATAAATAAGATCTAAATTTCAAACCTTTCTATTACAAAAGATCACAGGTCCTGGTGTAGAGGCTAGGTGGCGACTCCACTAATAAGTCTTATCCCTAGTAAAAATATCATAACCTCTACAGGTGTATCTAATAAAATATGATTACACACATATGCACACAAATGCACACTTACCATACATTATCATGCAGTTATGACATACCAAATCACGCACATTATTATACACATTAGTTATATGTATATGCTTGACACAAATCCAAATTACTATTATATTACATTTCTACTTATTTTATGTATATTAAATCTTTTATTAATCTTATCATGGACACAAATTCAATGTCTTAATTAACCAATTGAATATCTAATTAATTAGCTAGTTGTTTAATGTATTGACTAGCTCATATATGACAAATATGAATCCTAATACTAGACATTAGGATCATAATGTGCAATAACTAACATTTTAGACTTGATGATAGCTACACTAGCATAATAAGATATCACTAATTAAGCAGTGAACCTAATGAACCTCGACGGTGACTGCACCTACTTGAATATATGTGCAGTGGTTCTGATAGACCTTTTTTAGAGTTGTACCTATTAAACAACCATAATATGTCAATATATAAAAGATTATATCAATGCATGATATGTATATGTGTAGTGGCCCAAATGGACTTGATAGTAACCATATTCACATGAAAATTATACCAAATATCTAGAAGCTACTAATTCCCTAGTTGACTAATCAACCTATCTTATAGGTTGTTTAACATATATAGGCTTTGACATTTTACATTATATAATTTTACTAAACATGTTCTTAATACTTGTCACATAATCACATTCATGTTTTTCACTATCTCATTATCAACATTATGTCCATACAACATTCTTATTTAAGAGTTTACATACCACAATCATAATTGACATTTCATTTATACAAGCATTACAACTTATGTCACATTATAACTCATATGAACCCCACATGTACACATATTATACCAAACACAAATACATTACAATAATGTACTGTATTTCCATCTAAATACATTCTTAATCATCAAACACTAATCTAACATGAATATTTATGTAAATGTAACATCCCCTACTGGATTCCCAAAAAAACCCAATAAGTGGTGCACTTCCCACCAAGTTACCCATCTTGACTTCTCCCATGGTCATTTATTTAACTTTTACTTATATTGTATTAATCCACTTCATCTAACTCTAAACTCTACCCTGTCTATTCCTATAGCCCATTTAGGTTCATGTTATCATGTTGATACTATTACAGAAGGATTCTAATACAGTCAAATATCTCCTAAATATCTAACAACATAACGGTTACTCGAGTCACTGTCCCTAAATTTTTTCAACCTGTAAACACTTTTATAACACTTATCACATCTCTTAAACCCTTCTAGTCTACTAGATATCAACCTATCATCATCATCTAGCATAAAGCAAACAAAGGCCTCAAGCCACAATCAAGAAATCACATAGAGCCTCAGGCTCACAAATCACATACATAAGGCATTCATACACATAAGGATTAACAACTAATTATTATAACATAGTCTATCTGTATATATGTATATAATTACAATCTTGTGTCACTTTAAATACATCATATCAATTTTCCCCCACTTAAATACATAGAGTGTAAAACACTATACAAATGTACATTATCAACCTTCTCAAAATTGTCCTCTGAACTCCCCGTATACTTTGTGAGGTGACATTTTTGTTCTTGGTACCTATGCACCAAAACAAGTATGCTGAGTATAAAATACTCAATGGTGAATTCAAACATTAAAAATATATCCAGCAGTTTATTCATGCATCATATTCATATTTTAATCTAATTCCATTATCAAGGTTCAACTTAGAGCCCTAACATGCAAAATTACTATTTTACCCCTTGGGTGTTTCTGTTTATAAATTATCCAATTAATCATTACAATTAACATAATTTATGTTTCGGGTCATTATGACTCATTTCATGTAGAAACTATACCATTTTAAGCCTTTACACATTATAAGTGGAAAATTACTAAAATGCCCCTATGTTATATTTCATAATCATATTTAAATTTATTAATTTTAGTTAATTACATTAGTTGGCCCATCTCAAGACACAACCTTGATAGACACTAAATCTATAAGAAAAAATAAACTAGTGCAGTGGTACCTATTCTGGACCTGCACTGCTGTTTGCATCCCTTAAGTTTTCCTTAGGCTGATCAAATAGAAATAGCCAAAGACTCGACCTAAGCCTCACTCCTTAAGTATCAAAAGATAAGAAGAAAGCTAGAGGAATCTAGGGCCACTCCTATATGATTAGCCTAAGAGGAGCAAGTTGGGCACCACAAGGTAGTAGTCGCCAGCAGAACGAATATGAGAAATACCTTATAGGGCTAAAACCAGAGTGGTTTGAAACCCTACTCTTATTTATACCTCAAATTAATATGGAAATTTAGTTTGAATTTATAATATTATCCTTTTTCTCAGGCGAAGTTTCATAATTAAAATAAATCACTTATTTACATATGAGGAGTTACAAAATATATTTATAGAAAAATAAATAGATGCTTGGAATTGAAATATTATATATGAAATCGGGTAGTTGGTTGTCTCAAGAACCTTGGTTCTCATAAGCTAATTTTAGAAAATGGGTTTTATTATAGTGACTTTTATAAAAATTAGATGATTGGTCGGTTTGAGAACTTTGGTTCTCACATGTTGATTTGAAAAATAAATTTTATTATTGTAACTTTTATTATTATTATGAAAGAAAATCAGAATTTATTTTATTAATAAAGCACCAATTAATTGAGTATAAAATGATTTTGATTATTATTTCTTTTTAACATGCAAAATCATTTTCTACCTAATGCGATTCTCATGGAATATTTTGGGATTGGAATTAAAAATATCATACATAAAATTGGGTTGTGGATTTAGTTTGAGAACTTTGGTTCTTGTATGTTAATTTTAGGAAATAATTTTTTTACAATGACTTTTATTAAGAAAAATCAAAGCCCATTTTATTAGCAAAACACCAATTAAATAAAAAAAATGTTTCGGTTATTTTTCCAATGTGTGAAAAATCATTTTCTAATTATTATAGCATTGATGGAATATACAGAGAAATAATTCAACAATAAAAATATATCAAATGGCAATTACTTAAAATACATCCTAACCGAATAAATAATAAAAATAAAATTACATTTTGGGACACCTAAAATACAATCTAACCAAGAATGGGCAATAATAAAAGAAACTAATAGAAAAACACACAAAACACAGAATAAAATTGATAGCAAAAATTAATGGGTCGTTAAAAGATTAATTCACCGAGGTTTAATGAGGTGGCTAAAAATATAATAGTTAGATCCCAATTAATCAAATAACTCATATCACAACAACAAAAATAAAATATTTGTATGTGAAACAAAAATAGACAAACAGACAGGAATAAAATAAAAATGGACAGTAACACAAATATAAAAAATATTACACAAATAAATTATCACATCAAACTAGTAAATGGATAAAGCAAGAAGAAAAATAAAAATAGTAAAAATGATAGATATAATATATTTGTATGCGAGCAAAAATAGACGGGCAGACAAAAATAAAAAAATGACCAGTCCCACAAATGTAAAACAAAATATTGCACAAATAAATTATCACATCTAACTGTTAGATGGATAAAGCAAAAAGAAAAATAAAAATAGTAGAAAAATGGGTTAGTTGACACACCAAGTATATTTGCGTTTAGAGAAGATCTTGATTTGACTAAAAAATTGTGCTTGAATCTTTAGAAAATCCAAAAAATGTTGTTTAAAAAGTGTATTTTTGCATTTTTATTGTATTTTTTCTCTTTAAAAATTTTCTGTCCTTAAAATGACCAACCTTATGAAAGGAAAATGAATTTCCCTTTTATACATGCTTCCTAAGGCTGAAAATGACTGTTTTTAGATGGAAACAGCTGTTTTCAGCTTAAAATGGCCAAAATGCTAGTTTATTTGTTATGGCCCGAGAATGGCCATTTCCTCGTGGAAACGACCCGTTTTGGCCAAAATGGTCAAAACGGCTATTTTGGTAATCAAAATGGCCATTCTAGCTCGAGAATGGCCATTCCCTTGAGGAAACGGCCCGTTTTGACCTTTTTCGAAGGAAAATTTTGAGATCTTCGATTTGGACGTAAAAAAACCTCTTTTATTAGGATTTTTATCCATTTCATCATCATTAGGCAAACTAAAAATAGGAGCCCTAAAGCCCTAGTGTCTATAGTTGCCTCTAACTTTGGGTAGGCGACTACAGAGTGTGTGAGGTGACCCAAAGTTTAGAAAGGAAAGAGACACATACCTTATAGGGCGATCTTTTTGTAAGGATCATTGTGATCAGAGTTAATGAGTTCTAGGCAGTGCTGGAGACATTACACCTGTAGTTGATTTGGTTCAAGCAGTGCTGTGAGATATTGCACCTAAACTCGGGTAGTGCTGTGAGATGTTGCACCCAAAGATAACTTTGTTCAGGTAGCGCTGTGAGACATTACACCTAAAGATAATTTGATTCAGGCAATGTTGTGAGATGTTGCACTCGAAGATAATTTGGTTTGGGTAGTGCTGTGAGACATTTCACTTAAACTCGAGTAGTGCTATGAGATGTTGCACTTGAAAGTAATTTGGTTCAAGCAGTGCTATGGGACATTACACCTGAACTCGGGCAATGCTGTGAGATGTTGCACTTGAAGATAATTTAGTTCAGATAATGTTGTGAGATATTGCACCTAAACTCGGGCAGTGCTGTGAGATGTTATACCCAAAAGTAATTCGGTTCATATAGTGTTATGGGACATTGCACTTGAACTCGAGTAGTGATGTGAGACATTACACTCGAAAATTTCTTAAAAGGATTTGTTGTTAATGAGTTGCCATCTTCACAACCGATAATGAGTAGATATTTTTTCGTTGACACATTCATGAGGTTGTCTAAAAAATTTAGGTTACCCCTTATGTAGAAAGAATGAAGTAAAACATGTTAGTCATCAGAGGTTATTTACAACATGGATGCATGTTATGTGTGTGTGAGCACATTTTTTTGAATTCATGTCATGGTTTTAGAAACTATAATTTTTTATAGTTTTTTCTTATTATTCTTCTCTTCTCTCTTTTTTTATTATTTTATCTATCTCCTTATTTCATTCTTTGTTTCTTATCTATTATTATTTTTATCACGTATTTTATTATTTTATTATTTTATCCAAGTTTTGTCAAAAGAATAAAAATGATGAATAGAATACGTAAATTTTAAAGATGAATACTTTTTTAGTATAAAATTTTGTGTCCTAGACTAATATGTATAGGAAAATAAAATAAAATAAAACAAAATAAAATACAAGCTAAAGAGCAGGAGGCTATCTCTAATCTCTCTTTAATGCCCGACAGTCATGGTCTTATAAACAGAACCTTCTAGGCCTGAGTGATGTTCTCCACAGTGCGGGCCATCATTACGAGTCCAATGACTGGCATATTGGTCATAAAACTTTGACGGGCTTGAAAATAGGGAAAATGAATGAATTAAAAAATTTAGTAGAATGAATAAATGATTTTAGATCAAGATATAGTGGATAAGGAGATAAAATGAGCTTAGGCCAAGATAGCCCTGGGATGTGCCTGGACGGTCTCAAAAATATCACACCCTAAACCTCAAAAATTTTGCTGAGTATGATGGAGGATGAATTATAATTTTCTAAGGTCAATAAATATTTTTTTTGAATATTTTATTCAGACGAGTGAATAGTGCAAAAAAGTCAACTATTCAATTTTGACTTGAAACTGTATGTTTGCCCTAGTTACACTAATCGAGAATTTTTAAAACTGAAATGTGAATTTTTGGAGGCCTAAAGAATTTTTTGTGAATTTCTGAAGCTAAACGTGGCATAAAGTGAATTTTAACCATTTAGTGGCCATATGGGCCAATCCCATGCAACTAACCCATAATACAAAAAGGGGTTACACATCTGAATCACAGCACATGTGCAAAAGTCTTCTTCATCCTCTTGAACATCAAGAAGTTGACGCCACCCTATAGTTGCACCACTAAAATTTCTTCATTTCTCTCTCCTCTCTCATTCAAACTTCACACAAAAATATAGGAAATTAATTTTCCATCCTCTATAGGTGTCAATTCCACTAAGAAATTTAAGGAAAAGAGCTTATTTTGGAAAATTCACCACTTGGGTGAATAGTGACCAAAGTGTGTGTAAGTGCTCCAATTCCATTTTTTTTTAATTTTGGCATAGGTAGATTACACCATTCTAAGCATTTTTATAGTTTTAGATTATAAATTGGAGCTCTAGATTATTTTTAGGGATTTTTCTACGGCAAGAATTGTGTATGTTAGGGTTTGGCCATCAAAGTGAGGAACACTAAGAGAACAAGGCCAAAGGTGGTGGAGAAAAGGGTGTACTCAGACCCTAGGTATGTAGAATAAACTAAATTTAATGTTCCTTATGTGTAAGCCTTAATTGTTTGTGAATACCTTGTATAGAACTTTTAAATCTTAGGTGTACACATGGCATTTTTGTGAATTGATGTTATAAAGTGTTTAATAGCATGCAATTAATATGTTTTATAGGATCATTTAGGAAAAAATGCATGTGTATGTATGGGTTGCATGCTTGGCTGAATGTGTGCATTATAGGCCATAATATGTATAACAATGGTAATGGCATTTCAAGTGAGGAAATGTGAAGCTAGAAATGAATTCATATCGTAGTATAATGACATGAAATTGAGTATTGTGAGATGTGTATGGTGTATAAGTGAATATGTAAAGAAAATATGGAAAAGTGAAGTTGGTATGTGTTGGTATAAGAAAGGCTTAAAATGCAAAAATAACCAAATGAATAGTGTCAGTTACGGAAACTGACCAAATAAATAGTAACTTTGCGACTGTGGCAAAGTTATGGAACTTTTATGCATCAATTGTCATAAAACGTAGCTTAAGGGTAAACTTAGACTTGAGAACTAAAAATAAAAAAAATTAATAGTTTAAATTAGTCATTGGCCTATGAGTTAGACACCTACTGGATGGGTTGACTAGTCAACTAAGGAGTTAGCAACTACTAGGTAGTTTAGTCCTTTTGGGCCTACTGTTGTGTGTTGATTGTGGTGGGTACATCCACTGAGGTTTTGACATGAACCTTGCATAGTTAGGTATTAGGAGGTCTGCCTAGGCTGATCCCTGCTACTCGTTTGTCTAGTTGTAGGTATTGGGAGGTCTCATAGGACTTATCTCCACTATTCACCTTTAGTGATGCTGATGTGATTTGCAGATATTGAGAGGTCAACGGACTGATCCTTGCTATCGGACGAGGTAGGTGTAGCTACTTAAGTCCTAAAACTAGGCCACTACATAGGAAAGTCTCGTTATCTAGTGTCTTAAAGAGTTGTCTATCTGTTATAGGCCTTTAATAATAATAACACTGATTGACAAGATATTTGAATAATAGAACTTGGAAATACACTAGACTTAGCAGAGTTAGACTAAACATGAATGTACACTGAATGTCGCATGTTGCTTATATACATGATTGAAATATTTTATTTGGCTTATTCCACCATCGAGTGTCATACTCAACTATCAGCGTTTCAATGTACAGGCCGTAGCTCGAGGGACAATCAGCACCAGACGACCCCATTGTAGCTGTCTTCGAGTCTTTTGGTACTTTATGTTTTTTCCTTTTGAGTTTTGTATAGTTGCACTCATGTATATAAAAATTGTGGGTTATGAGATGTTTGTACAAATGAAACTGATAAACTAAAATGTATGTATAGTTTTGTATGTTAATGAGAACCTGTTTATGCATAATTTTGTGTTGATGGGTCTATGAACCCGTGATCTGTGAACTAGGTATATTGTGGATGATTATTGTGATCTCAAGGACTAGAGGGTCCAGAGGGGGATGTGGTTGTTAAATGAGATTAGAAGTGTTTTTTTCTCTGCAGGTTTATTTAGGGTTAGTTACCCAGGTAGCCGTTATATTGCCCTATTTTTTGTAATTGTCTGATAATGCCTATTAGGAGTTTTAATAGGCTAAAATAAAACGTAATAAGGTGATAAATAATAAGAAATGGAAAAAGGGCATGTGTGGTCAAACTTAGGTAGAAGTTAAATGAAAGGCCTTTAGGAAAATCCAAGGATAGGTGACCTCAACTGAAAGTGGCACACCTTCCCTATTTTAGGTAAAAATATGTAGGAGGTGTTACATTTAGTTGTATCAAAGTAGGTTTAGCCATTTCTAGGTGTCTTATACATGAGTGAATGAGTCTATTATGTTTATCTTGAGTCAAGCTACATTGTTTGATGCTGATGATTATATTGGTACAGTTATACATGATGAGTGAGAGGACCCCACCTGAGTGAGGGGAAGAGGTGGTTAATTATGCACCAATGACGATACATAGACTAAAGGTGAGTGCAACAAATCTAGAGCTAAGTGATGCTGCCTACTAGCCTCAGCCTCACCTGCGTTATTGTAGTAGATTGTAGATTTGTTGAGACACACTACAGCACTAGCCCTAGTACCAACTCTAGTGCCAGTTGTTATTACTCCTCTACCACCACTAGCTCCTCCAGTCCTATAGAAGACATACTTAGAAAGGGTCAAAAAGATAGGAGCTATGGATTTCCTTGGGTTTAGAGAGGATGATGTAGCAAAGGCTGAGTATTGGTTGGAGAGGACCACCAAAGTATTGCAAGAATTAGAGTGTCCTGAGGGAGAATAACTGAGATGTGCTACATCTCTACTTTAAGAAGAAGTTTATCACTAGTGGGATAGATTGCAAAGGAGAAGAATAGATTCTTAGTTGATTTGGGACTTCTTTTTAAAGGAGTTCAAGAAAATGTATATCCCTGATTCATATAGAGACAAAAAAAAAAGACAGGAGTTTTTTGACTTAAGATAGGGTAGGAGGAGGATTTCAGAGTATGAGAAGGATTTCGACTATCTGAGCTAGTATGTAGCTGAGTTCTTATCGAATGATGAAAAGATGACTAAGAGGTTTGAAAAGAGCCTCAATATGGAGATAAGAATGCAGATCTCAACCCCAAAGATTCGAGATTTCTCTAAGTTTGTTGCAGTAGCCTATGATATGAAAGAAATGCTACAAGAAAAGAGAGAATTGTTTCAGAGGAAAAGGCCTTTCAGAGCAAGCCAAGTCAGTTCAACTCCAAGTAGGAGCAAGAAGCTGAGGGACTATCAGCAATATCAGTATTCCCAGAGATAGTAGGGCTAGCAGTCATAGAGGTAGGCCCCTTCACAAAGGACTAGTCAGGGGTATTCTTCTAGACCTATACCACCTCCATCTTAGTAGGCTTTCAGTACACCCATTTCTACTGCTAGGAGTGCACCACCCATGTGTGAGAGCTATCAAGAAGCAGTAGGGCCAGTGTTGTCAATACAAAAGAGGTAAATGTTTTCTCTATAGGGCTCGAGATCATTATCGGAGGGAATACCCTTAGAGGCTAGTAGAGGCAGTTCAGACACAAGCATCAATTGCATCTATAGCTGGTAGCCTCCAAGACCACCAAGACAGGAGTAGGCTACCACCAGTCTGAAGGGTAAAACTAAAGCGAGAGTTCCTGCACAATAGTATGCCATTCGTGCTCGAGAGGAAGTGAAGGCTTCAGATGTCATAGCTAGTACATTTTCTTTACTTGATGCTTATGTACTAGGTTTGATAAATCTTGGATCCACACACTTAAATATATGCACCACACATGCTAGAGATAGAGGCCTTGAACTAGAAGCTATAGATCTAGATATTCAAGTGAACAACCCGATAGGCCAGGGTGTGATAGTGAACATTATTTATAGACACTATCCCTTAATGATATATGATCAGACTTTCCTAGCAGATATAATAGAGTTACCCTTCCATGAGTTTGATGTCATACTTGGTATGAACTGGCTATTAGAGCATTGAGTAGTTATAGATTGTGAGAAGAAGAGGTTGAGCCTTCAAACCCCATATAGGCATGTAGTGATTGTTATTGGTAATAGAGACTTTTTGCATAAAGTGATTCTACTATAATAGCCAAAAGACTCATCCGGAAGGGATGTGAAGCTTTTTTAGCCTCTATTATAGATACTAGTGTATAGACCCTTAGCTTGGATCAGATACATGTTACGTCTAATTTCCCTGACATATTTCCAAATGAGTTGCTAGGAGTGCCTCCCTATCGAGAGTTAGATTTTGAGATTGAGACTTTATCCTAGTGTGAACCCCGTATTAATTACTCCTTATAGGATGGCCCTAGTGGAATTGAAAGTATAGTTATAGGAGTTACTAGATAAAGGCTTTTCAAGCATAATGTCTCTCCTTGGAGAACTCCTATGTTATTTGTGAAGAATAAGGATGGATCACTTCGGTTATGTATCAACTATAGGCAACTGAACAAGGTGATAGTTAAGAACAAGTATCTGTTGCCTAGGATTGATGATCTTTTTGATTAGTTATAGGGCACCAGTGTCTTCTCCAAGATAGATTAGAGGTCAGGGTATCATTAGCTATGAATCAAGGAAGGTGATATCCCTAAGATTGCCTTCAGAACACATTATGGGCATTATGAGTTCTTAGTGATGCCATTTAGGCTCACTAATGCCCTGACAGCCTTTATAGACCTGATAAATAGAGTTTTCAAGCCATAGTCAGATTAGTTTATAGTTTTATTCATTGATGACATCTT
>CANXYI011798203.1:0-11855 GCA_948208565.1 Hura crepitans
ACATAATAGAATAATTCCTTAGAATTTCCCATTTGCATTTCAATGAAATTCAAGGCATATTTGGGTTGTGGTTAAATTTCCTAGCTACGTCCTTTAAAAGGAATTACTAAGTATATCTAACATTTTAAATCATATAGATTAAATCCATTTTATCCTCAATTATTGTCACTAATTACATTAATTAAAAGTGTATTAAGTCTCATTTGCATGTACAACAATTATACAAATTATTAGCTTGAAAAGAAGTTTACAAATCATGAAAAATAAAGAAATTTTAACCTTTTGCAAAGGGGTCATGGCCATATAACCTAAAGGTCATGGTTGTGAGGCCCTAAAAATCTTACATACAATTCATAGGTCAAGGCTTTGAGATCTCAGGGGTCATGGCCATGAGCCCATCATGTTTCATAATCTTATTTATGATTTTCAAGGGGTCAAAACTATGAGCCCTTCGATTTCCAAATTTCTATTATGATTTTCCTCAGTAAACTCTTCTAATTTCAACCAAAAAAAGCCATATCTTTCCAAATTTCCTTAATACTCTTTATTCACATGATTTATAACATAAGTGAGTCCATTTTTCATACACATAAATACACTAAATTACAAGATATGACCAAAAATTTCAATTTAATCAAACTAAGCACAAAAGAGAGGTGATCTAAGTTTAAGTTGCACAAACCTCAAATTAAAGCTTTTATTTCTATTATATCTTTAATTCTAGTCTCTTGAATCCTAAAAATCATTTTCTTTGGTTCTTCACATGTCATAACTAACAAAGTCTTTTCACCCATTTCAACTTTACTTTAAGAGTTAAAGTCTCCTTTAAAAAATCCTTCTTTCCTTTAATTTTTCCCATAATCCATGGGTGAGATTTGATCCACCATCTTTAAAAAAAGGGATTTGTGGCCATAATTAGGGAAGTGGGGAAGAAATATGAAAGGTTTGGGAAAGGGAGTAGATGACATCCATGGAAGGAAAAAAGGGAAGTGTGAATTCTACTAGTCACACTTTCTCTATCTTCTTACCTTTAAATATCATCAAATAAATGGCCATGATATGGCTAAGTGTCAATGATTGCTCACTTTCTTAACCCTTACTAAATTTAAATTAATTATGTTCCATTTGATTTAATTAGACTTAATTCTTATAATATCCTTTTTAGTTAGCTCATTTTTCATCCCTATTTATTATTTATCCTTTTATACATTGTTCCTCTTTTGTCTTATTCACTTATTAGTTATTCAGTGCCATTTTGGATTTTTCAAGCTTTAAATAATCCTATTTCCATATTGTATACTAGTCTTGTATTACATATAAAATGTACTTATCGAGGTTTAAACTTCATTATTCGTGCCCTAGAATGCCCCTTAAGCACTATTCACTACCTAAATTATACAATTCAGAATCCTAAGATTTTTGGGATGTCATAATTTTTCCCTCTAAAAAGAATTTTGTCATCAAAATTCCCTAGTGTTATGAGCTTTTTTCCTCATTATCTTATTTATTATTTTTTTATAGCTTCTTAATATAAACTTACATAAGGCTCTTTACTCTTTACTTACTTTGACAACATGTTCTAGATCACGCAAGGTAATCTCACTTATCTATAGATTCTTCCATGTAGGTTTTATAAGTCCTCTATTACTTGGGTTGATAGCTATGATAATAGAAGATCTCTTTTGATATCAACATCACACTTTTCGAAGTAGACGTTTGTCTTGATTAAAAGACGATTCCAATAATGACTTGATACTCATCATCCCATTTAAGTTCTTTTAGAACCTTGAATTAGACTTAGGATGCCTTGAGGACATGTTATTCTTGAATATTCTAGGCATAAGTCATATATTCACCCACGTACCTCATTCTTCATAACTACCATGATAGGCATACAAGCTTTAATATACCTTATTACTTTTAGAATATACAATATAAGTAGGAATGTAAACTTTAGTCAAGTTATTCCTACACAATCTAATTATATCATCCTCAATTAGTCTAAGTACTTCCCTCTAAAATGCATGATTACAACTATTGCCTTATCATTGTCCCTTTTGTGTCTACCATTTTTATTACACCTCATGAATCTAGGCTATACTTTAAACATGATATTGTTTATTTCTTTCTCAATCTATAAAATCACATTACTCTCCTCTATATGAGTTAACACTTAATAAATCGTAAAACAACAACCTTGACAATGATTTTCCACTCATAGACAGAGCAGGTTACATTCTTAAAGTCTTTACTTGTTTGAAAAATAGATATTTATCTTATATCATCCACATTATGGCAAAACCATTAAGTAACGCAGTAACCCATTCAATCTTGTTTAAAGGTCCTCCATAAAGGATCAAGATTCCTATAAGTCTTAGTTAACACTTTAAGTTATCTTGATCAATATATCTATTGTTAATCCTTGTACTTTTAGATAGCAGTTTGCAAGTAATAATACTACCCCAAAAAGACTCATTAACCACTTTCTAAAATCCTCTATCAGTTTAAGAAACTTTTGGGTTCGTAAGAAACTTCCAATTGAGTTTCATGTCATTGATATTATTCATCTTGTTTATGTTATGAAACTTACTATAACTAAGGATAGTCATTTATTAAATTGATCTCATGTTTGCTTAGATTATTAAACAACCATTTCTTCTTGTAGTCCATGACTTAGTCTTTAAGCACATATAAAAAAAATTTATCTCTATCTTTAAGATAGGGTAGTTGGGTTTGTACAAAGACCTTTTCATAGTTAGAAGCTCATTAAATGTTCTATCATTTATGTAAATTAAAGCTTCTATTACTAGCCTTAGAGATTTTCTGAGATCTTGAGCCAAAATTAGAATTATCCACATTAGCAACTCTCTGTTTAGGATCTTGTATAAAAGGAACCTTCTTTTTATAGTTTTTCCATTATTTTTCTAGGTCTTCTTTTCTAAATACCTCATATTTTTTTCAACTTATATTCTCTTTTAACTGTATCAAGCCTTTCATTTGCTAATTTTCTACTTTATTAGCTAGAGCTTATCTAGTTTTAGGCATGAGTCATATATTCTCAATATACTTTATTACTTCTAAGATATATAATATAAGCTCGAATGTAAACTTTAGTCAATTTATTCTTATTCAATCTGATTATATCACCCTAAATATGTCTAAGTACTTGCCCTCTAAGATGCATGATTATAACTATTGCCTTATCATTATCCCTTTTAGGTCTACCGTAATGGTTACACCTCATGAATCTTGGCTATACTTTGAACATAATATTGTTTATTGCTTTCTCAATCTATATAATCACATTACTTCCCTCTATATGAGATAATACTTAATAAACCATAAAAATAACAACCTTAATAATGATTTCCCACTAATAAACAGAGCGAGTTACATTCTCAAAGTCTTACTTGTTCAAAACATAGATATTTATCTTATATTATCCATGTCATGGAAAACCCATTAAGAGATACCTTTATGAACCATTCAATCTTATCTAAAGCTCCTCCATAAAGGATCAAGAATTCCTATGATTCTTATTCAATACCTTAAGTTATCTTAATATTTCAAATATCCATAGTTAATCCTTGTACTTCTAGATAGCAGTTTACAAGTAATAATACTACCTCAGAAAGACACTATAACCATCTTTCCAAATTCTCTATTAGTTCAAGAAACTTTCGGTCATTAGAGATTCTCATAAAAAGCTCTCAATTAAAATTCATCTCATTTACTATTATCTATCTTATTTACATTATAAAACTTACTATAACCAAGGATAACAGTTGATTAAATTGATCTCACATTTGTTTAGCTTGTTAAACAACCATTTCTTTTTGTAGTCCATGACTTAATCTTTAAGTACATATAAAAAAATTCTTTCTATATTTAAAATAGGATAGTTGGATTTGTACAAAGCCCTTTTTGTAGTTAGAAGCTCATTAAATATTCCATCATCTATGTAAATTGAAGCTTTCTTTACCAACCCCAAAGTTTTTCTAAAATCTTAAGCCAAATTGGAATTATCCATATTGGCTACTTTTTTTTAGGATCTAGTATAAAAGGAACCATTTTTTTTTCTTTTCTTAGTTTTTGAACTATTTTTTCTAGGTCCTCTTTTCTAAATACCTCATATTTTTTCAACTTATATTCTCTTTCAACTGCATCAAGCCTTTCATTCATCAATTTTCTACCTCATTGGCTAAAGCTTGTCTAGCTTCTACTTAACTTTCGAAACTCTTTACGGCATGATAATGTTCAAGGAATCTTTTTACCTCATTTTGTAAATCTTCTATTGAAGACAACCTTGACTGATTACTAGAGTTTGAACTCTCTACATATTCTCCCATATTGTTATGAGATATTTTTAAGAATCTCCAAAATTTTCAAGGCCTTTCTGACATTTCAAAGGACTTAGTTCAATAGCCTTCACGTAATTTTAAGTTGATCATAGTTTAAGGACTAAACAAATATCAAACCTAAAGTTCAAGAACAACGTGTGCAAGCTATTTAATAGTTCACATTTTACTTGGCAGTAGCTAATAACAAAGACTTTTTATATGCATTTTTTAGAGCTAAGGAAGTTTTGAGTTATAAAATAAAATTAAAGACTACTTAGATATAATTTGAGAATTCAAAGGCCGTGGATGAAAATCGCCATAATTTTTTTAAGTCATTTATAGCTTTTGTCATTTGATAATATATTATTTAACAAATCTTATATACTAACTAAAATTTTTATATTCTTAATAGCTTTAAAGGTACTCAACTTTAATTCTTAATATATTAAAAATAACGTACAAATTTTACACACTAAAATAAAATGAAAAATAGAGCATTCTTTTCCTTGTATGCATATTTTAAAATATAAATTAATGAGAATCATTAATTTTAAAATTATTAATTTTATATTAAACAACTCTGAATTTTTTATTGATCAATAAGAGTGTAAATGAAATTATCAATAATGATTATCAACATTTAATTCATATTTTTATTATGATTTTGAATTCCATTTAATTTATTTACCAATAATTATAAATTTAAGCATAATGTTTAATTTACAATTTATATTGGTACCATTGTTTTAAAATTTTAAAAAATAGCGTTATGTCAATTTTATAAATTTGGGACTCTATTATAATTTTTGTTAAAATCTAACGGAATCACTGAGGTAGATTCCAAAACCCACATATTTTGATGTGTTAAATATGTATGATGTTTAAAACGTTAATCTGTAGCATACATATACTTTATGCACGTTAGCATAAATGGCCCCATCAATCTATGTTATCGTTTCTATTAGAAAATTTAATAGAATTAGTAATTAAGTCTTAATTTTGCAAGCTTGGTAAAAGGTTGTGTTTCATTTTCTAAGATTTTAAATGGTGAGTACTAGTCTAAAATGTAGTTTAATGATCAGATTTAAATTTTATGCATTACTTTATATGAATATTAATTTTGTAATATAAAATAATTTTTTTATTACATTCTACTTTAAGCACATGTTCTGAACTAGTTTTTTAAAGGGAAAATGTATTGATTTGATTTTGTTTATATTTGTTTTAAGTCTTAGGATACGAACTAAAGTTAATTTTGATTTTGAAATGCTCTTATTATTAAGAAAAATGAGACTAAGTTGCCAATTTTCTTAAAATTGTATCTATATATAGTTAACGATAATGACTTTGAGAATATTTTATAAAGAATTCATTGACAATATAAAATTATTAAGAATGCAATAGAAAGAGAAATAGTTGTAATTGTCACATAGCCAAATATGATATTCACACATTATTAATAATATTTTTCATAAAAAAGTGCTTTAAATCACTGCAATTAAATATATATACTAATAAAAGTGTTTTTTTAAAAAAAAGATATTTAACCTTTTTTTAGTGATAAAGATAATTTAAAACTAAAATTAATTTTAGAGATAAAATAATACCTTAAAAATAAACAAACATGAATAACAAAGGGTCATATACATTTATACATCAAATAAAGAATTAAATTTCAATAGTACAACAAAATCAGCTTTTAAACTCTCATTATAAAAAATACACCTAATTAAATCCCTTCCCTTCTCTTCCCATTTCTTCTCCTCTAAAACATTTCTTTTATATTAATTACTTTTCTTTTATTTTCTTTTTTTTACAATATCTTTTAAAAGCCTCTATTAATAAATCATTATTTATATTATTTAGCTATTTTAAGAACATCAAGCCTTTCTAATATAAATTGCAATGACATAATAAAATCACAACCAAGCAAATTAATTTGCGACATAATGCAAATTGGTTGAAAAATGGGTACTATTTGCTCCATTATATTATACTTTGATTTTTTTGTTTTTATATAAATTGAATTGGAGGCAATACTTTATTAAAGTTGAAAAATCTTATCAAATATTAATACACATTAAGTGTTTATTTAAATATCAAGACTAGTGTATAATACTTTGAAATTTGGTATACCAAGATATACTAGAGTGGTATACCTTGTTATATCATTGTGCAGATAATTTCGTAAAGTGGTATACCAAGGTATACCAGAGTAGTATACCCTATTATATTATTATGCAAAAAATTCTGAAAAGTAGTATATGATGATATACTAGAGTGGTATACCTTGGTATAACGTTGTGCAAAAAATTATACAAAGTGGTATACCAGAGAGTGGTATACTATATCTTGTTATATTATTGTCTAGAAGACTCTAAAATTTGGTATACCTTCGTATAACATTGTTCAAAAGACTATGAAGTTTGGTATACCATTATATAGAAGATATGAATTTGATATACTAAGGTATATTATAGTTATATACCTTAGGATACTATAATTCTTCTAAAATCTAGTATAATTTGTAGAATTTAGTATTTGTTATAACATAATGTAGGGAAATTATATTTTAATTATATGATAATGCTATTTGATTTTTATTTATATGGAGTTTTTTTTAATTTATATTATTGTTTACTAATTAAATAATTCTTGATTATAGACTTTTGGTTTTTATCATTTAGTGAGATTGATGGATAGCAAACCTATTGTCATTCATCATAGAGGAGAATGGATAGCAAAACTAAGTACAACTTAGCTCCACATATTGACTGATATGCATAATTGAATAAGTCTGCAATAAAATGTGTTGAATTTATAAAATTTTATTAAGAACAACATATTTTACTCACAAGAGAATCGATTATCTAATGAATTATGATTATACAATAGACTCAATAGAAACCCGGAGAAACATATGCTTAAAATAGGCTTCCCCATATCTATATAACCAAGTGGCCAAATTAAACTTCTTGAACCTATAGCACTGACACCAAAAACAATATGTGCCATAACAAAAAGATCAATCTCTTAATTAGGCAAAGTTTAGATAAAATGGAAGGCGATCCCTACACATCTAAATCATTAAACAACTTGGGAGAAAAAAAAATTAAGAATGTTTAATAGGGTCCGGGAGCATTTGATATCAAACTAAAATTAATGTCATTCTCAATATCTTAATTTTATGTTCAAATCAGGATAAATTTGATCTCAAAAAAAGTTCTTGGTTTGAACCATTAAAGGATATTGAAGAAAGGTTTGCTAGTGTTGCAAGTAACCCTTATAAATACCAAGTGATAATATTTCTAGCTTACAAGTTGAAGTTGGTCAACATGAGCCAAGGTTTGCATTAGATGGTAGTAGTTTTTCTACTTTTGAGGTGTTATGGTTTCTATATGCAAAATTTTACATTTGGCCTGTTGGATTTTTAGACTAAACATTTGTTAGCTTTCATCTCATGTATTTTCTTTTAAAGGCTTATGTTAATCTGATGATGCAATTGTTCTTTCTCACAATTTGCAAATAACTTGGAAGCATAAGTATTCCCTTTGGGAGTTATTACTTCTATCGATAGATACATTTCTTTTATAATTTAGGTTTGCAATAGCCAGTTCATAAAGGACAAACTTTGAGCAAATTCCACTGAATTGATCCAATGTAATGATAAGTTTTTTTAGGTTAAGGTTTCTTCAACTAAAAAATACCCAACTTTGAGCGCTTGAGTAGTCCATCTAATAAAATGATCTTTGATTTGTTAAGCAGTAATATCGAGCATATTAAAACACATATAATGGAAATTTAGCAGACATTTTTATTACAAACAGTATATATGTTATTATGCATTTCTTTATTAGAAATTATATTAACTTCATTTTTAATTGTAACTACTCCTAGCTGAATTATTTGGATACATTATTTTACAGGCAACAATAATGGGACCATTGATAACTACAGTTATGATTAGCCTTAAAGATTTATAAGTTGAATGTGGTGGAGAAAAATGACAAAACTAAGCAATAGAATAAACCCTGAACCTCTATCAGTATTTTAGCTTCCATTCTTTTCTTGTTTGCAACTTGTACAATGATATGGACAAGTTTGAGCCATGTTAAGCAAAAACCCATCGCAGGTGGAGCCCCTCTCTTCTACCATCGCTCTTAACTTAATTATGAAGCAATGCCTCATACCCTGCAACATCCACGTAATCCTCTAGATTACCTATGTATCTGTCGGATTTTGGGACTTCAAGGCAGAACTCAATCGAGTTGTCTTCTAGTCCCATCAGGATCTCCGCCCAATCAAGGATCATGTTATGCCCACTTCTAGCTCTAGTCACAAAATCATGGATCCAAAGATGGAGAATCTCCTGCCACCTTCTCATTAGATCTTCTTTGTCCTCTCTCTCTCTCTGTTCTTTTCATTCTCGTTCTTAGATCGATCCTCTCTTTCTTCTTTCACCATTGCCATGCTCTCTTCTATCTATATGTCCTTTGTTCTCGTTCTCATTCAAATCATGATCTTCTTCATCTTCATTATTTAGGAGAAAGGAAGAGAGATGGATTTAGAAAACTTTTAGAAAAATTGTTGTATTTTTTAAATTAAAAATTAAAGAAAATATAAATTTGAATCATAAAAATTTATTAATAAAATTTTCCCCACATGTTAAAATTTTGGTGCACCTGGGATCACAAACCCATCCTAATTTTTACAATATCGCTTTTGTGGGGTAAATAGGCGTAAAATTTTGTAGAAGTGACTCCTAGTCCAATTCAAACCCAAAGTTTGGTGCCATGGGCCACAAAACTTAGCAGGATTTCTAAATTCCCAAAAATGCCCTTAGATATTACCATTTGGGATATTCTAAATCAAAATCCAGAACAATTAACCAAGAACGAAAGCAGAAACCGAGCTAATAAGATTCTTTACGGCAATGCCACTCCTTCAGCTTCATCTCCACCATTTTCGTCCACAACAGTCACTTCTCATTTCTCAGCAAAATTCTCCTCTAATTACCAGTTTTCCCTCCAACTTTTTTCCAGTTTGGAATCAAACATCAATAGCTCCTTTGCTCCTTAAGAGAAAGCCTTTAATTAACACCATAAGATGCATGGCCAAACCTAGAAGAGTTAAAATGGTGGCCAAGCAGATACAAAGAGAGCTTTCCGATATGCTTCTTACAGATAAGGTGTTACAGTACGCTGTTCTGCCTGAAGCTGCTTTGGGTGCCGATAGATATTTGTCTTCTCTCACTACCATCAGCGACGTTGAGGTCTCCGCTGATTTGCAGGTACCCATTAAGTGAATTAGCTTACAGAGTTGATTATATGAAATGCGTCCTTCAGTAATTTAGAAAAAAGGAAAGATTTTTTGATGACTTGTTTTGCAGGTGGTTAAAGTTTATGTGTCTGTTTTTGGAGATGATAGAGGAAAGGAAGTTGCAATTGCTGGGTTAAAGTCTAAAGCTAAGTATGTTAGGAGTGAGTTAGGGAGGCGCATGAAGTTGAGATTGACTCCGGAGATACGTTTCATAGAAGATGAATCTTTGGAGAGAGGAAGCAGAGTACGTTATTTTTTGGTTTTATGTTTGCTTAATATTGCTTTACATATTTATTATCGTCTCTGCTTGCAAGAGATTTGTAATTGCTTGTTGATTGGCTTAGAGCAAATCTATGTTTTTAAACGAAGTCATGAAGATAGCATTCTGATGATAGCTTTGGAACATTGCTGTTATGATGATAATAGCAGGCTTGTGTTTTTATTACATTGTTAAAAGATGCGAAAGGAGACATCATTCATTTCCTTAATTTGCTTAAGAATGCTGCAATTGGCAATTGATAATGGACTTTGTTCTTGAGAATAAATGGTCATTTCTGCAGAAAGTTTTATATATATCCATGCAACATGGGTTATTGGGCATGATCTTTGTGGATATTTGTTTTATAGTAATGGTATGTGTTTGTGTAAACTAATGCATTTATGATTTAGCCTGTCCATTTGTGTGAAGGTTTCGATTTGACATTTAACAGTACAAATACAAGGATTTATTTTAGATGAAATAGTGAGAAACAAAGATTCTGGTATATATTCCTAAAATCTTCATATCCTATGATGTGATTAGTTTTTGTTACCGCCATTGCATTTTATGTGCTCCTTTTCCCGCATATCACTCTCAGCTTTGACTTGATATGCAACTTAGAAAACATTCAAGGTGCTGTAGTTGTTTGTAGAGCATAAGTCCTTGTGAGAAGTGCTTAGTTAGCTGTTGTATAACCTTTATTGTATGAAATTTGTTCTTTATGTTTGACAATCTCATCAAAATTTTGAAATGAAATTGGTCTGATATCTATTTAAAGAACAATGGTGATACTGAAGATATGACTTTCCTTTTCTATATTTATGATGATTAGCATGTCTTCTTCTGATATTTTTTAATTGACCCTTTCAGGTGATTGCAATATTAGATAGAATCAAAGCTGAGAAAGCCAATGCGGTGATTGAAGATGATGATCTGTCCGAATCATCTGATTCACCTCAAAATGATAAAGATTGGGAGAGCGATGACCCTGATGAAGATATCATTTATGTAAAATAGATGCTTCCGCATGTTCCTGGCATTAAAGCAGTTTCATTTTAGGCATGGCCATGCTTATTATCAGGTTAGTTTTGCATGTCTTGAGCACCTTCTGTGGATTGATCATGAATCTGGCCATGCTTGTTTATTGGTTTCAGTTGCTGTGTGTAACTTTACTATAGCTTTGCGAATATCTGTATTGCTAATTTAAGGTGTCTATATAAAAATTTATGTTGTAAGTTAAAAGGAGCCAAACCTGCAAAATATGATTAGAATCATTGCTACAATCTTTAATGCACCATATGAAATCTATGTTGATTATTAAATTACCATGTCTAGTTTATTATTATATTCAGAAGGTTCCAGCTGGGGTTTAACTTGCGGCCATTATAAAATTTAAATCCAAGATTTGAACAGGATTTTAATTGATCGGGAGTTTGAATAGGTTTTGAATGGTTTTTTTAGCTTGCAAAGGCTATAAGCTGTTACTTCTTGTCAATTTAAAAAATCATTAATCATTTTAACTTTATTAAATAATCATCTTGAAGACTTATATGAGGCGGTATGTAATGCATTATTGATAAATGTGCAATATAGTCAGTCAGTCACTGCAGATGTATTATTATTGTCACGTTTATTATTTCCTAGAAACTTGTATTTTTAGATGATAAAGTTAATTTTCCAAATAGGTAAGTGATTTTAGGCTTCTGACATGGATGATTTTGGTGATGGAGATGTTACTTCTGAAAATAAGATCATCTGAGTATTATGCTTATTTATTCATGTTGATATGCATTTGAACTGTCAGCAGCATTTCTCTGCAATTCTCTGCCTTATTCCATGAACACTTATTATATAAAGCATGTAATGGATTTTGATGCAGGAGAGAGACCATAAGCATATTGTTAACATTGCAGAAGACTGTTCTCCAGCTGCTCATC
>CANXYI011798283.1:0-15882 GCA_948208565.1 Hura crepitans
TCTTATCAACAATAGGAGAAGAACTACCCTAACCCTAGACATACGACCTTTTTCTTTAGAAGCTCTCTTTTTTCTCCTTTTGTATATCCTCAATGGTATAAGATGTTGCCACCAAGGTAGAAAAATCCTTAATCTTTATCATAGCTATAAGAGTCTAATATCATGGTTCAATCTCTTCTCAAATCTCTTACATCTTTCTACCTCTGTCAAAACTATCTCCCTAGAGTATCTACTCAACTTTGTAAAGTCTTTCTCATATTATAAAATGGATTGATGCTTCTACTTTAAGTCATTAAACTCTTACCTCTTTTTATGCAGGTAGTTCTCTGTGATGTACTTCTTTCTTAATTCTTTTAAGAAAAAAATCCCATGTTAAATATTCTAGTGTTTTATGCTCAGAGATGGCCTCTCACCATCTAAATGCTTTCTCTTATAGCAAGAATGTGTCATAGACAACGTTCTTTTCTAGCATATATATAACCTATCGAAGAATTTTAATTGTTCTTTTAAGCTAATACTCAAAAGCAATCGAGTCATCAAGCTTTGTGCCCATAAAATCCATGGCACCCATTTTCTTTACTCTTTTTAAACATGTCTTTTAGAGGGCTTCTAAAGGTTGTGGTTGTATTAGTGGTGGAGGTGAAGCAATGATGGCTGTAATCTACCTTAAGAGTTCAACCATTTGTTAGAGCAGGGCTGGTTGAGCCTATGCAACCTATCTAGTAGCACTTAGTGTCGATTTTCCACTCTCATGGGCTCATTAATTGAAGTAGGTGTGTGACTTTCCACCTTTTTTCCACCACCCTATGGCATATAATTACTGATCTTATATTTACATGAAAAAGAACACTTATAAGCCCTAGCAATATATTTTTATACAATGCATGATCTTAGACCTATGGCACTCGTATGTAACCTTTATGTATCAAGGAATACCTAAATTGGAGCTCCCAATATGTGACACCCCTCACTCAACCTGCTCTTTGGATCTGAATGAAAGACAACACATAACTAATATCCGGACATACTTTACTGAAAAGCCATATAATTTAAAGCCCTTTTAAGATCTTGGTTAACATGTAAACTATTTAAAAATGTGACTTAACAAAAACCATTTTGATGGTTATATCATTTAGGAAATCATCATGTCAAAAATTGGCAGCATAATAGTTATACCAGTGACACTATTCCTATTATGAATAGTAACTTGCATGAAAAACACTTCTATATGCTTAAACACAATATCTCAAATCACACTAATCCTCTTAGTCATCCAAACAAACACAAACATCCATACAACTCAAAATGTACATAATAAACCAAATCCATACATATGTACATATATACATCCATACAACTTCTTTACAAGTTACAAAATTAACTTAAAAACATGGTTAAGCCTAATCCATTATTTCACACAAAAAAGAGTGTCTTATCATGCAATACACATAATATATATAAAATAATACCAAAAAAATCTTTTTTTAATCTGCACTACTGAGAATAAGGCTTTAACTTTAATATGCTATTTGACCTATGCATTGCAAAAGCAAATGATGTGCTAAGATTAGAGCATAGTGGTGTATCCATTATGATATGCCACATATAAAATATGTAATTTACATTCATGTTAAATGACAAAGCTTAACTAAATAATAACAACATAAAGGATTAAGCATAAAATCAACTAAAATGGTATGTGCAATTCAAACTATGATATCACATGCATAAAAAAACATTATTTACTTTTGGTTAATTACATTTTATTAATCATCACTTATTTAGTTGTCTAAAACATACACATGTATAAAATGTATTTCTATTATGTAATAAGTCAATAGGCCATCTATATATATGATGTAAGTAAAAGACATAGACACATAAGAAAACCATTACTATTTATTTAGTATTTATCACTCATAAATCCCATTTCTAGACCAATAGGTCTATATAACAATATGTATTCTTTTTTGTTATCCTTATCCAATTTTATTTACTTTCCCATGTTCTTCAATTTCTCATGCACAATTCATTGTATATACATACTTAAATTTCATCTTCCTTTATCTTAAATGACTCATCATAAACAATTTAAAATCTTAAATCTCCTTATCTTGCTCATATTCCATAGATAACACCCTGATACTAGATAATAGGGTACTGGGCCATAGAGGCCTCATTCGGACCCAAAGGTCTTACATATATGCGTGCCTAAAACTAGACCTTACAATAGCTACACTCATATAGATGTATCTACAGTGTCTAATAAGACCTTACAGTGGCTACCCTTACATAAATATAGTTGTAGTGTCCAATAAGAGCTCAGGGCGGCTGCACTCGAATAAATATATGTGCAATGTCCAATAGAACCTTATGGTAGTTGTACTTACATAAATATATGTGTAGTGTACAATAGGACCTTATGATTGCTACCCTTATATGATTATTTAGTCCTAAAGGCCATAAAAAGGCATTAAAGTACCTTAACAGCTACTAAACTCCCTAGTTGATTAGTCAACCAATTCGGACTAGGCTGTCTATACTTATATAGGCCTTATAGTTTCTTTCTTATATTTTTCACTTAATTATATACATTATGCTTTTACCACTTTAATATAAGCCTTTCATCACATTACTTGTTCAACAATATGTTTTATTACTCATTGATGCACAAAGTATCAATAAAAGTTACTTTAAAACTTTCACCACACAATATGTCTAATTTAAATAAATCACTTATCTCTTACCTCATCATATATCAATGGTTGCATCAAGCATCATAAGTCTCATATGTTAGGCTAATAGACCATAATGTATTAGAAGTACGAATTCAAATCATTAAGTAATCCACTCGACCATAACATATAAATATCATGTTAATATTATTTCCCATATCATAAGTCATATTACATTATCATATTCTTACATTATCATATGTATACACACTCATTATCATATTTAGATCATACTCATTTTTATGCCACTCACTAATTACAAATAGTTCAATTATGTTATGCCATTTCATATATAATTATATAAACATCTTTAATTTTATTTAATGCATTGTGTGTTTCATCAATAAGCATCATTATTCATACACTTGATTAAAGCCTTAAATAATCTTAAACATAATCACACCATGAATGAATAAAACATTCTCATTGCACCTTATTAGGCAATCCGGCTATCACATAACCAATATGACATCTATATTTTTGTTATTTAAAGTTAAACATGCCATCTAATATGCCATCCTAAATATATACATGTACATATTCACTTTCTTGATATACTCATTTCCATATCATGTATTACTCTCACTTTCCCCTTGATTAATGCCATATCCATATAACATTGTAAAATTATTAGCATAACACACACCATAACCTATTGTCATGCCTTAATTGGTTCAGCCATACATGTATGCATTTTAAGTTAGGCTATACATGCATTATGAAATTTCTAGCATAATTTCATGCTTACATACACTTATCACATATCTAGTTATCACAAATTTCACACACAAACATAAAACTCATGTTAAGACACATTAGGCACTAATCCACCACTCTAACATCCATTCGACCAAACCTTAAGCACATATATATCCACATAATTCTCATATTAAGCATATGTTAAATGCTTAAAAAGCACATACATATCACACCTTTCCTTCATAACCTTTATTATACATAATAATACATACACACATATAAATATATGTGTGTGTGTGCATATGTATATATGTATGTATACTTTCTTACAATTTACACATAAACATAAAAAACTCTTATAATTTCTCATCAAAATTACATATAATCTTTCGAAAAACCCTTTAAAGGCTTAGTAAGTCTTTTCTTTATCTTTCCCTTTATCTCTAGCTTCTTTTTATACTAACATAGTGCATAAACACACTTAAAAATTCAAAATAAAATATTTACTCTTCTAATGCTCAAACTAACCTTAGAAAACTTATATTGGGACTTCAAAGCATTATGGTCAAAAGAAACACTTAATCAAAGGAAGATTAATATTCAACTAACTGAATATTTATCCAATTCTTTAAAATCACACCATCTTTCTTGAAATTAAGATTATAAAAAAGCTCTAAAGATGTTTATGTTAGGTTTAGATATGGCTATAAAGGTGAAAATAAATGAAGAAAAAGAAAAGATGGAAGAAGGGATAGGTAAAGGAGGTGTCAGTTTTAAGGGGAAATAAGGAGGATGATAACTATTCCAAGTTTGACCCATAAATAATTGTTTGACCAAAAAATAGCCATTTGACCTTCTTTTTATACTCTATCCAAGTCTATGGATAAAAATCATCCATTTTAGATCCAATGGTTCCCAAATTTCCAAATTTACTTTCTTTCTTTTCAAAAATTATTCCTCCCATTTTAAACCTCAATTAACATCTCTTTAGGTCCTATAAAATCACTTAAAATAAGATTTAAAAGGCATGAAAGAACTGCACTAAAAAACTTTAAAGAACTGAGTTAAAATGATAATTTTATCTTTGCTTGATTTTTATAAAATAATTCTTGATATTTAAAAATTTTAATTCCAATGCCATTAGATTATTTGGAATATTTAAGTATTAGGTTGTATCATTCCCAAGTCAATTTGAGTGAAAATGAAATATTTTAAGGTTCAGTTTTAACTATGTTGTTTATAAAATACTATTGCAAAAATATTACTTTTATTTTTAACCATCCTAATGAGTTTGTTTTTACTTCAAATTTTGCTCATAATTATTTTATAAATAATACTTCTGTTTAATTGCATTAGTGTAACTTGAGTCTCAAAAAATATTATTTACTCTTTAAAAAGTACTATTTACTTACATGCTTGTTATTTATCATTGACTATCCAAATATCCTTATTTTCAAATCAAAATGCACTCATAACCTATCTATAACGTATACTATTAACCAGTAAGAAAACCCTATCCATATCCTAAGAGTCACTATTTATGACCTGGGTTTTTCAAGTGTTACATCCACTATGATATATGAATTTTGCTTATATTAAACTACCTATTAAACTTAAACTCTCATTAGTTAAATATACTTAAAGTGTGCTATAACCTTCCCTTTATTTAAAAGAGGAATCTTTAACTTATATTAGAAATCTAATGGGGGTTATAGATGAACTTCAAATTGGACTAATTAACTGAGTTTAAATTGATCACAATAATAAGGTGCTTAAGGAAAAGTTCTTAAATTTATCTTATGTGCAGTTCAAGTTAGCCTCGATAAGAGAGGCCCATAGACACTACGTGTTAAGCCATATGAGACATATTTCATGGTGTCCTTAAAGGTAGACTCGCATGATTTTAAGGTGTAATATAGGTCCTAACACATGGACTGAAGTATGAGTTTTTAATGCCAACTATAATTTGAGAAGTGTGATATTACTTCTCCCTAGTAGAGTTGCTAGTGTAAGTACAAAAGCTCACGACGGGAGTCAGAAGTCACCATTTAGTGCAAATTAAGAATCAATGAGATTGGAGTAAGTGCTTTAACCTGTGATAGGGACCAAGTTATTGATCTTTAAAAAACTAGATTCATGGTGGCACTTATTAATTAGATGCCAAGTAATCCATATGTGTTCTCCATATTACTAAGTAAAACCATTATCTAATACAATACAATATTCCTAAGATCATAGATTCACATTATATAAAGATAATGTAATTGCAATAAAATTATCTATTCGTAATAATTCATAATATCAAGTTTTCATCAATGTAACTACTTCAATATGCATCATAATCCTTATGCAATTGCACCATCACTTATATAAGATGTAATAACCATTGTAGCAACTTAGAAATACATAATTTATAACTATCATTGTATGAAATCATGTGAAGAATAATCAAAATCACACTCATGATGTTACCTTTTGAATAACCAAAATATTTAATTGTATTTTGTGAGAAAACATGATTTTAAATGAAGTTAACATATTAAACTAATGAAAACATAATTTTCATGATGAATAATATAGATTCTAGGACTCAAAAGTTAATAATAATAATAATAATAATAATAATAATAATAATAATAATAATAATAATAATAATAATAATAATAATAATAATAATAATAATGCTTCAAGTAGGCTAATAAATTTTTAATGAAGAATGCCGATATAGTGAGAAGACTTCCTCAAAAAACCACTTAGATAAAACTAACACTCAAAATATTACTTTTTAAACTCTTAATAATGTTCTGAATTGATGATTTTAGAATATTAAGCCTCTAAAGAATTGAAGAAAATTCTTAAGAAACTCTCTCTCTCTCTTGAATATTGTGTGTCCTTAATTATAAAGAGGGAAAGGCTATTTAGAGGCTTCAATTTAAGGTGTTCAAATCCTTTTCCAACATTAAATATGATGTTTAGGTTGAGTAAAAACTAAGTGACATGATCGTAATAGGAAAATATGATTTTAGAGCTTTACTAGTTTAATTAGAATAGAATTTAGACTCTTATAATAAGCATCTGGAAAGAATTATTCCAAGGGATTTGAAAATCTCGTGTGGTGGTTTCCTAGGTCTTCTTGGTAGTTGTTACATGATAGACCTAGTGTAGTGCCCACTCATCTTTAATTCTCAATTTTCTCTCATCTTACCCTCTAAAGACTTTTGTGTGTTACATACATCTTTCTTAATCTTCCTAAGCTCATTTTAACTCTTTTCTCACTTTAGTGGTAATATGACCGTTTTACCCTAAAAAAGTATTCCCACTTTTCAAGTGTTCTCCATTATAAAAGTCAATTTACTTGATTTTTTTCTCAAGTTATATTCATTGGGATCTTTTAAAATTAGGGGACTAAGAAGCTAGTGCTTATGCACGTCCTATGGCAATTCACTTATGCTACAAATGCATATAGATCATGACATACACATAGCTTTTATGTTTCATATCTAGTGTGTGTGTGTGTGTGTGTGTGTATAATTTACATAATGCCAAATCCTAGACACACAACCAAAAACATATCATAAAATTTAGATAATTTATTTAAGTTATTCTCTTATTTATTAATGTTTTTACTTTGGCATATTCTTCCTAGACATGAATTAGGTGCCCGGATAATGGGATGGATGTAAGCACTCTTCTTCAAGCATAATCTTTATGGTACATATGACACCCCTTACCTAATTTGGTTAGTGAACCTAAATAAGAAGTGACACACAAAGTGTCATTTAAACTAACATAACCTCAACATAAAAAAAAGGCTTAGTATAAATCCCCTTTAGTAAACATTAAAAGTTACAAAAATGTGAAGTATCACAAATCTTTTATTGTATGAAAAATAAAATTGGAAAATTCTCATGTCAAAAATCCAGCAGCATAATGGCTGTACCAGGACACTATTACCAATATGAATAGTAAATTGCAATGAAGAAAAACACTTTTATAGCAAAACATTTCCAATCCTTTACATCTATGATCCTCTGATCATTCTAAACAACTATCATCACAAACATATCAATTAATCTCAAGAAAGAGATATCATATAAGTTAAAATATCTTAAAAATCTTTAAATATGGTTACAAAATACTCAAAAAATTTAAAAATAGTTAATATTACAATTTAGGCCTAAATTCCCTAAGTGTATCATATGAGTGCCCTTAACTTATGTATATCACATAATTTATATACAAAATAAAATACCAAAAGAAAAGCCTTCTTTTGATCTTCTAGTTACTCTAAGGCTTTAGCCTAATTAGTCCTTTTTACTTATGTATCACAAAAACAATGATGCACTAAACAAATGCTTAGTGGTGTAATCAAGGTAATTTTTTGTGCACACATCTATAGTCATGCATGCAAAAAAGCAAAATAAAATACACAAACACACACACACACACACACACATATAACGTACTTAAGATGTAATAATAAAATAAGATGCATATGTGTATCTTAACATTCATAATGTATATACATTATTAAGAATATATCATTAAGCAATGAATGTTAGCTTTACAACATATTAGATTTATGTCTTATGCTTCATTATTAATCATTATACCCATACTTAAGGAAACACATAAGCTATTGTAGATAATAGGGACACTTAAGCCATTAGGACCATGAAGGCCCAATAACATGGACTTGACAGTTATTAGGTTCATGAAGGCCTAGTAACATGGAACTATAGGTTATTAGGACCATGAAGGCCTAGCAACATGGACCTTTAGGTGTGAAGGCCTAACAACATAGACCTATAGGTCATTAGGACCATAAAGGACTAGCAACATCATTATAGGACCCGTAGGTCACAAAAATCAATATGAGACTTATAGGTTATGAAATCAAGTACAAAAGTACCCTAGTAATTGTTAAACCCTAGTTAACTAATCAACTTATGCAATCTAGGTTGTTTATTTGTATAAGTTACTCACTATTTTATTTTGGTTCCATAATCTTAATGTAATTTAATGTGGATTGAAAAAAGTGTTTGGCCAATAAATGATCACATGGGTAAATAGGCTTAAACTTAATTATAATAATGTTTCTTAATGATTACATAACATCAACATATTAGAACTTTTTAACAACACCATACACACATCTTCTGTAATTTGAGCTTATAACACTTTTAATCATAAAAAACATTAGCTTAAACTAACATACAAATCATGAGTAACATATAGTTCTTTATATACTCAAGACTAACATCTTAACATAAACATGTCTATAGCTTTGACCTTATTTAGATAAAATAACATATTATCATTATCTTTTTAGATCATATGGCATTACTCATCTAATATTCATATGTGACACAATTAGGGTGGATAACTCAATTTTAAATGACAACACATAGCTTTGATCAAGAAACACCATTCTTTCTTACATAACCTATTGTCATACATCATTATCATTGTCATAATACTTAACCTTATTAACATATTACAATGTAGATGAATATGATATAAGTGGCCTTAAACCATATCAAACACACTAAGAGGGCCATTCTCATCTTGTAACATAAATTCATGCATAGTTATAACATATTAGACCAACTAACTTTAACATAAGCTTATATCCAACATACATAGCATGAAAAGTCACTACATTATCAAGACATCTTACATGAACCATTTGGCCACCATGCAATACACATACTTCCATCATTAATTAATCACTTTAATGGCACATTCTTATGCTGACAAGATTACCTAACACAATTTATACGCATTCAACATCATAACACACTAGAAGCACAATTACATACACATTTATACAACTTTTAACATTTGGGCACATGTATACATATCACAAATTACTATGATTACACTTACTTTTGAGTTAAAATACACCACTTATCCTCGATTAGGCATTTTCCTTACCTTTGCTCCTCCCTTTATCACTTTGCTCTGCAAATATAACATGGGCTCAACTTTAAAATCCATATAAAATCACATATACATCAAAACTCATAATTGACTTAAGAAATGTGTTCTTAGGCACCTAAAGAACACAAGAAAAATATGAGAACATGAAAAAAACTTACCTAAGAAAAAATGGGTTACTATTTATATCATCCTTTAACCATGAAAATTTATCAATTTTTCTTGAGTTTCTTACTAGAAAGTTGTTTAGAGGCCTTGGAGGTTTGAAATTTGCTGTTGGATAATGAATTGAGGGGGTAATTTAAAGGGTTGATAAAGAAAAATATAGGAGAGAATTCTCTTTGGTGCCATCAACTTAGGAGAGGAATGAGGGAGATGACACTATTCTTAATTTAACTAAGAATAGTGAAATCTTGACCCTTATATACCATCTCATCCAATAACTTAATTTTCCTTTATTAAAATCCAATGGCCACCATTTTGTTCATTATTTTAACATCTCTTTAAAATATTTAAACACCTCAATTAATAATCTATATAATTCCTAAAAATCACATAAATCAAACCCTGAAAACCTCTTTTAACGTATTATCAAAAATTGAATAAAATCATAACTTTTTTCTTTACTCAATTTTATAAAAATACTTTCTAATATCTAAAAACTTCAATTCCAATGCCAATAGCCTAGTTGGAATATTTGAGTATTAGGTTATATCAATCCCGAGTCAATTTGAGCAAAAATGAAATAATTTTATGGCTTAGCTATAATTAGGTCACTATTCACATGACACTACTATAAAAACTTTACTTGCATTTTTAACCACCTAAATGACTTCATTTTCATTTCAAACTTTGTCCAAAAATTTTATTGTAATTAATACTTTATCCAATTGCTTTAGTATACCTCGGGTCTGGAGAATACTATTTATATCCCGAGAACTCGAGATTTTTAAGCATTACATTTCTTCCCATTTTAAAAGAAATTTCATCCTCAAAATTACCTGGTTCAAACAATTGAGGGTAATACTCTCTCATATGAGCTTCACCTTCTTAAGTGGCTTTTTCCATGCCATGATGTCTCCAAAGCACTTTTACTAGAGCCCCTATCTTGTTTCGTACTTCTTTGACTTATCTTGCCAATATCTTTACTAACTCCTCATAAGATAAATCTGGTCTAATATCATCTTCTTTAGTTGATAAAACATGTGAAGGATCTAATCTATACCTTTAAAGCATAGATATATGAAAGACATCATGTATCTACTGAAGCTTAAGAGGTAAAGCCAACTTATAGGCTTCTAGTCCCACAAGTTCAATCACTTTGTATGGACTCATAAACCTTAGGCTTAACTTGCCTTTTTTGCCAAACCATAGAACTTTTATCAAAGGTAAAACTTTGAGAAACACTTTGTCTTGCTCTTCATACTAAACATCTCTTTCTGCACTTCCTTCCATACAATGCTTTATAAAGAGCAATCCCTAAACTGGCTTTATGATTATTATTGTAAGCAAATTCTACTAAGGAAAGTCAGTGATCCCAAGTTCCTTTAAATTTGATAACACAACTTCTCAACATATCTTCAACCACCTATCAAGCATGCTTTAACATGAATATCATACATAACTTAGCATTGAAATCACCAAAGTATCAAAAGTTACCTAAATGACTCTTTCTAATTGACCATCGGTCTAAGAATGAAATATTGTACTAAAACTTAATCAAGTGCCTAGGGCATTGTGAAGCTTTTTTCAAAACCTCGACATAAACCTTGGGTCTTGATAATGATATAATAGAAGATGGCACTCAATACAATTTGATGATCTCATCAAGATATAACTTAACAACCTTCTCCAAAGAGTAGTCCATCTTGACTAGTATGAAATGCATAATCTTGATTAACCGATCTACCATAACCCAAACTAAATTGCATCTACTTCTTGTCATAGGTAATCTAACAACAAAGTCCATGGTGACCCTATCCCATTTCCTCTCAGGAATTGCTATAGGGTGGAGCAATCTAGATAGAACTTGATGCTCAACCTTTACTTGCTAATAAGTAAGGCACTTAGTCATAAAATTTGACTCATCTCTCTTCTTACTTTGCCACCAATAAAAAAAATCTTCAAATCATGATACATCTTAGTGCTACTAGAATGCATAACATAAGGGGCACTATGAGCTTCCTACAAAATCTGCTTCCTTAGTTCTTCCACATCTAGGACATATATTTTGTCATGGTAGTAGAAACAACCATCACTCTTGATCTCACACTGAGTAGGCTTCCTGTCTTAGATTAAAAGCATAACACTCACAAGCCTATGATAATCTTTTTGTGAGTCTTTACTTTTTACAACAAATTAGGCTTCTATGACACCTCTTACTTGTTTCGATCATCGGACTCAATTAAGGAGCAACACACATACCAATATCCAAACTTACTTTATTCAAAAACCCACACAAATTAAACCTTTTGAAAAAAAAAACATTTGATCGTGTATGAACCTTAAAAATTTGGCCTTAATGAAAGACATTTTAGAGTTTTAAAATAAATAGGGAATTATAGTGTCAGAAATTTGGCAGCATAATAGTTGTACCGGGACACTATCCCAAAATGAATAATACCTACAAGTTTAAAAATCCTCTATAATCTCTTTTCAAATAACATTCCAAACACTGGGATCCTTCTGATCTATCCAAACATCTCAACATAATAGTTTCGCAAAGCATACATCTCACAGCATAAGTATAATGAAATCCAATATCCTTAGTTTATATATACATTAAAAAAGTAAAGTTATTCAGTTAAATTTACAAAACATTACAAAATACTAGTTTAGGCCCAAATCCCCTTTGTACAACATAAGAGCAAACTACTATCATGACAACTCATAATTTAGACAAAGGGAATTCAAAATGTACCAAAATGAGAGCTGTATCTTAATCTACACAGCTACTTAAGGCTTTTACTTTTATCTATACTTCTTTGATCTATGTATCACAAAAATAACAATGTGCTAAGCATAAAGCTTAGTGGTGCATTCACTATAGCATACGTCTATACACACACATACAAGTATTCATTTTATGCTAAACAACATATATCAATCAATTCCATACATATCATGTGATTATCTCATAAAAAGAATATATGCATGCTAATAGTATCTAATGCATCTTTATAGTCACGTAACAACATTCATATTTGCATGATATATTCATAAACGTAAATTAAAATCATTAACTTGTTTATTATGTCCAATATTTCATTATAATTTGATTTAACCAATTTGCCCGTATATAAAAGATAGTTACCCTTAACTAGATAACAAGACTCGGTGACCATAAAGGTCTTAATAGTGACCATAGAGGTCTCAAATTGTGACCCATAGGTCTCAACACAATTATATAGCCTATAGGTAAAATAGTGGCCTATCGACCTTAACACATTGACCCCATAGGCCAATAGCACTTTAGTGCCTAAATCATGAACCCATAGGTTTGTAGCACCAAAAAGCTCGATGCTACTGCAAAACTCTCTAGTTAACATATCAACCTATCCGAGTTAAGTTATCTACATATATAAGACATCAACTTTTTCTTTTTATATTTACAATTTTAAAGTAGCTTATGTAATTTTAATTAAATATATGGTTAACAAATGACCTTAAGGGAAAAATTATGTTTCTTATACATTTATTCACATAAGGATCATTATTTACGTCATAACAATATTATTATCTTCACATTAACCATAATCTACATATTAGTCTTTATAGCATAACACATGCCAAATATGCCTTTTCACATATCCATACTCATCATAGCATATCAATACGTTCCATTCTCATCAAAGCATATAGAAATGTCCTATGGATTAACATATTTATTCACAACATGTAACTTAGGCCTTTTAGCTATCCTATGCCATCATCTAAAATCAAATGTTTCATGGCCATAAAGACTTCCATACATCCTCTTTCATATCATTACAATTTTATGTGTGCTTACTTTCTAAAATGACCCTTTTATGAGACTTAGTACAAAAACATGATAGATACAACATTAATCTTGCATTATGTCAACATAAAACATATACATGCACAATATTCATCTTATACCTACATCATATACATGGTTTTACATAATACCACTTTATTGATCACACAAAAATACCAATTAAGGGTATAACATATTCGGCCATTATAGACCACACAAGCATATGTTCTAAAACTTGGAATTTAACATACCAATTTCTTCATAATACAAGCCAATTATATATATAACACTTTATGCATTGTCTAAGCATACTTAAAACCAACATTTACATAACATTATCAACATGCATCATTTAGCCAAACCTCATATATTCATTCCAACATTTTTAACTTTGCATTATTAACCTATTATCAAGCAATTCCATGCCATATACTTTATTTATAAATAATACACACACACACATTTAGGTATTTCAGCCAACATGCCTTTAAAGACTCATACAATGTCTATCCATCATTTAAGTCATCCAACAACATACATACAATCACCATAACTCATATCAAACACATTAAATCTATGCTCGCTATTTTATCACATCACACAATTATTACATACACTAATCACATACCTTAACTTTAAATTTAACCCATACATTGTATACTATAATGAATAAACTTATCTTTAAGCTTTTCCACACCTAATTAAGCACGTTAAATCTTCTCTATCTTTGGTCTTGCTAGATCCCTATTTCTCTACAATCTATACACCAAAATTTCCATAAAAAATCCATAAAAATCATAGGCTCAATTAAAATGTAATCTAACCTTATAGAAACCTTAAATAACCCCTAAGGACACTTAGAAAAATATCAAACCCCATAAACTATCCCTCTATCAAAAATAGGTTACTATTTACTTGAATATCTTACCTCAAAATTCTTGAAATCTAAGCTTTGTTTCTTTACTTTCTCATTATAAACCAACTTTAATCCATGCCATTTGAAGTTTAAAAGTGATTTTAGGGAGTGGATTATAAGTGGAAATGGAAAAAGAAAGGGAGAGGGAAGGACAGAGATGGCATCTACAAAAGGAGAGGGGATGAAGAAGGCACTATGTGAAAGTTGACCAAAATAAAATAATTTTGATTTTTATATGTTATTTAATCCTATAGCCATGATTAAAAATCTCCCTCATCCAAAGGCTCTTAATTTTCCTCTTTATTTCCATTACTTTTTTAGATATTTTCCATCCATATTAATCCTTAATTAACACTCCTAAAAATCACATAAGGCCTTTCAGATCGTGTCTTAAAAGCCAAAAAAACTATGCTAAAAAACTTAAGAAATGAATAAATTCATTACTTTTTAACTTTGCCTTATTTTTAGAAAATACTTTTTGGTGTTTAAAAATTCCAATTGTAATGCCAATTGACAATTTGGAATATTTAGGTATCCGATTGTATCGATCTTGAAATTTTTTGAGCAAAAACTAAATATTTTATGATAAGTTAAAACTAGGTCACTATTCATATGACATTGCTGTAAAATCTTAACAATCATTTTTAATCATCTAAATGACTTCATTTTCACTCTAAAATTTACTCAAAATTATGTTATGATTAATACTTCCGTTTGGTTGCATTAGTGTGACTCGAGTTTCAAGAAATGCTATTCACATATCGAGAAGTACTATTCATAACACCAAGATTTTTGGGCATTACATTTCTTTCCCTCTTAAAATAATTTTGTCCTCCAAATTACCTGAATTAAATTGATATGGGTATTATTTCTTCATTTGACTTTCACCTTCCCAAGTTACTTCTTCCATTTGTGATGTCTCCATAACACTTTCACCAATGCCACTGTCTTATTCTATAACTTTTTGACTTTTCGAGCTAAGGTCTTTACTAGTTCTTCTTCATAAGACAAATCCAACCATATCTCAACCTCCTCTATTGTTAAAATATGAGATGGGTCTGACCTATATCTCTGAAGCATAGACACATAGAATATATCATAGATTTGATGTAGTTCTAGAGGCAATGCCAGTCTGTAGGCTGTTAGTCCCACATGCTTAATTATCTCATATGCCCCAACAACCTTAAACTTAACTTACCTTTTTTGCCAAATCTCATGACTTTCTTCCATAGAGATACTTTGAGAAAGCCTTATCTCTAACTGCATATTTTATGTCTTTCTGCTTTAAATCGACATACGATTTCTATCTGTTCGATGCAACCTTTAATCTAATTTGGATAATCTTAACTTTCTCCTTAGCATCTTTAACCAAATTAGTTCTAATCAACTTATGCTCACTTAACTCGCTCTAACAAAGAGGTATTCTACACTTTCTCTTATATAAAGCTTCATCTGGTGCCATGCCTAAATTGGTAAGAAAATTGTTATTATAGGCAAACTCTGCTAAAGAAAGATAGCAATCCCAACTTCTTTTAAACTTTATGGCATAACTTTTTAACATGTTTTCCAACACTTATCAAACATGTTTTATGATA
>CANXYI011798354.1:0-23453 GCA_948208565.1 Hura crepitans
TAAATAGATAGGAATTGATAGTTTCCTAATTAAAAAAGAATTCCTATTTTACTAAGCTTGTAACCTCTATTTAAAGAGGCTGAATTTTATTAATAAAGCAAGCAGAAAATTAAACAGAAATTCTAAGAGATCGGGTTCTCTTTCTAACGAGTCCTAAGGTACAAGCTCCCTTTGATGAGCTTGAGCTTGATTTATCGCCAATGTCCGATCCTCAACACGGGACCACAACACAAACACTGGCATCATTCTCCTAGTTGTTTATGTTGACAATACTGTTATTACAGGAAGTGATTATGCAGGAATTTCTTCCCTCAAATCTTTCTTGCATACTAGATTTCATACCAAAGACTTGGGCCAATTAAAATATTTCTTAGGAGTACAGGTGTCAAGAAGCAAGAAGGGGATATTTTTGTCTCAGAGGAAGTACACTCTTGATTTACTTGCAGAAACAGGAAAGTTAGGGGCCAAACCATGCAGCACACCTATGGTTCCTAACGAGCGTCTCACAAAAGATGATAGTGATCTCTTCGATGATCCAGAAAGATATAGGAAAATAGTTGGGAAACTAAACTATCTCGGGGTAATGACTTGTCTAGACATTGCTTTTGCAGTCAGTATTATTAGCCAGTTCATGTCGGAACCTACAATTAAACATTGGAGAGCTTTGGAATAAGTCTTAAGTTATTTAAAAGGGACTCCTGGACTTGGTATTTTATAAAGTGATCATGGACATACTTGCATGGAATGCTTTTCAGATGCTGATTGGGCGGGATCCAAAGATGATAGAAGATCCACTATAGGTTATTGTGTCTTTGTTGGAGGAAACCTAGTATCACGGAAAAGTAATAAATAAAGTGTTGTGTCCAGATCAAGTGCCAAATCTGAATATAGGGCCAGGGCACAATCAACTTGTGAGGTTTTGTGGATAAACCATTTGTTAGCAGAGTTTGGCTTGAAGATCTCACTTCCAGTAAAACTTTTGTGTGATAATCAAGCTGCTATTCATATTGCCTCCAATTCAGTTTATCATGAATGAACTAAGCATATTGAAGTTGATTGCCATTTCATCCGTGAGAAGATTCAAGAAAATGTTATTTTCACCGGATATGTAAAGATAGGAGAACAATTAGGAGATCTATTCACTAAAGCATTAAATGGACGTCGAATAGAATATCTTTGTAACAAGTTGGACATGATTAATATCTATGCTCCATCTTGAGGGGGAGTGTTGGAAGATATGGTTAGCTGTAGAATCACAGCTAAGATATGTAAAAGCTGTAAAATATATAATTGCCATAACCATAGGATTAATTACCACAATCATAGGATTAGTTTTAGTGATTAGTTTTTAATGTTATGATTTGTTTCCTTAGTTAGTCAATCTATTACATGTATAAATAGATGTATTTCTCTTGAATAAAATAAGTAGAAATCAATTCTTATTTTCTACTGATTACAAGGGATAAAGTGAGCCAACTTAGAGAATCTATCACCACCAAAACCGTATCAAACTCATCAGAGTTTGGCAACTTTTCCATGAAGTCCATTGAGATATTTTTCCAAATAGAGGAAGGAATAGGGAGGGGTTGAAGTAGGCTAGGGTAGGGGTTAGTGTCTCCGTTACATCTTTTGCAAATATCACACCTAGACACCCATTTAGTAACATTTTTTTGCATTGGGCTAATAAAAATTCTGTTGTAGCCTATGGAGAGTACCCTTAATCTCAGAATGTCCTCCTATAGGTGAATCACACTGTTAAAAGTCTCTCTCTCAAAGTAGTAGCCCCCCCAATATTAAGCTTACCCTTATATCTTAGCAACCCATGGGATAGCTGGTAATGAGAATGGGATTGGGGGTCAATAGACAGGGAAATGAGAATGTTTTGGATAGGAAAGTCGGATAGGAAGAGAGGATTTCCTAGATCTAGGTGTAAAAGAAGAGAGGGAAAATGGTTGAGAGTAACAATATTGATGAACTATTTGGATAAGGCATCGGCTGCTTTATTTTCTAGACCCATCTTATATTGAATCAAATAGTCAAGCCCTAGTAACTTAGATATGCCCTTTTGTTGGATACAAGTATGCAATATTTGTTCCAACAAATGCTTAATACTCATAGTCAGTTCTTATAATGAATTGGCTGTGCTCCAAGTAATGTCTCCACTTGGTGATAGCAAAAATTATGGCCAATAATTCCCATTCCTTTTGTATGTAACAATGCCCCCTCCTTTAGCATATTCTTGTCTCCAAGAATAGAAAAACTCTAGAAACTTAGCTTTAACAAAGTGTTTGTCCTCTCAAGTGCCATCAGAAAGTGGTAGATGTTTCCATGTGTTTGTAGACATCAATTTCTTTGGATTACATTGGTGACCAGGTCTATACCTATCTCCACATTTGTAACAGTTACCTAGTTGTTTAAAGGTAAAGGAGGAAGTAAACTTGAGGAAGGTGTTGGCAGTTTTGGAATTATTTAAAGGTTGCTGAGGTCTGGTTGAGGGTTTTGGGACATGGTGGAATGAGTTTTTGTAATAGAGGGCCACTGTTTTGGAGAAGGTTTGTAAACATTATGATTTTTAAGGGCAAGTAAATGTTGTTCCTGCAACTTGGCTATTGTGATCCCAATTTGTGGATCAGAACATCGGGTGATAAATCAAGCTTGTCAAAGAGAGCTCGTACCTTCCAATTCATTAAAGGGAGTTGTGTATCTTAGGACTTGTTAGAGAGAGAACCTAATCTTTTAAAATTTTTTTTAAACTTTTTGCTTGTTTTATTGATTAAAATATAGTCTTTTTAAGTAGAGGTTATAAGTCTAATAAAATAGGAATTCTTTTTGAAGGAAGAAACTATGAATTCCTTTCTAATTAGGAAATATTAAAAATAGGAAAATAAATACTAAAAATCTGCTATAACTAAAATAATCCCTAAATAAAATAAAATAGATTACTATTAAAAATATAATTATATTATTAATTACAACTGGTTTCAGTTACAGTTGTAACATTACTCCCTTCTTGAAAATTGAGTTTGTCCTCAAGTTCCTTCAAGTGATGGTTACAGTTGAGAATATGTGGTAGCCATATTGTCTTTTGAAGAAAATAACTAAATTCATTGGACAATTGATCTAAGTTGCAACACTATTTTATTGAATCCATTGGGCAAATTCTTGTGCTAAAAGCTGTCTCTTTGTTTGCAATTGATACACCCAAACTATACCAAATTTGAACTCTCAGTCGGAAGTGTTGGATTGGTGTAGAATCAATGAAAGTACAGGCATTTTTTGAATCTAATTGATTCTCAGATTCATGAAAAGTTGAGATGGGCATCTTTTGAATCTAATTGATTTTCAGACTTACAAAAAGTTGAGAGATCAAGCTTTAGAGTTTGGAGCACTATGTTGCTTACTTGAGGGGCTCCTCCTTTTGGAGGCTGGTGTGTTACACCTTCTTTTGTTGGCTGGTTAGGTAGTGGTGAATTGTGGCAATTGATGGTGGTTTCTTCTTCCTTGTTTGATAGTTTGTTCAGCTTGAAAGCGACCTGCAATTGCTTGTGAAATTGCAAGAAGAGTTGTTCAATCTGAGTGACTATTCTTGATTCGAATAATGTGAGCTGTGCTTCAGTAATAGCCCGCATCTCTTGGAAAAATGTTTTTATGATGTCACTCTTATCCATGTTGCCCATGGTGTTTGGCTCCGATATCAACTATTGTGGTTCCAATTTGTGGATCAAAACACTGGGCAACAAATCAAGCTCGTTAAAGGGAGTTCGTACCTTCAAAGTCATTAAAGGGAGTTGCATATCTTAAGACCCGTTAGAGAGAGAACTTGATCTCTTAGAATTCTCTTAGAATTCTTTTTAAACTTTCCTCTTGTTTTATTAATTAAAATTTAGCATCTTTAAATAGAGGTTATAAGTCTAATAAAATAAGAATTCTTTTCTAAGGAGGAAACTATGAATTCCTTTTTAATTAGAAAATATTAAAATAGAAAAATAAATGCTAAAAATTTGCCATAACTAAAATAACTCCTAAATAAAATAAAATCTCCTAATTAAATAAAATTTCCTAAATAAGATAACTATTAAAAATATAATTATATATTAATTACAGCTGGTCTCAATTACATCTCTAACATTGGCCTGTTCTATAGTGGAATGCAGGTCTGTAGGCTTAAACATTTTGATGACAGACTTAATTTCATCCTTCAAACCCTTAATGAAACTAGAGATGTAAAAAAATTCCGCTGGGTAATGATATAACCTCTCCAATTTTTTAGTTTTGAATCCTCAAATCTGTCTAAGTATTCATCCACAGAGGTGGTTTGCCTAATTTTCTGCATATCCTCCATTACATTAACTTCTCTATATTCCTTAAATCTTTCGCCAATTGCTTCAACAAATTCCTCTCAAACAGGAACATCCTTAGTTTTCACCTAATTAAGAAACCATGATTCAGCCCTACCTTGTAAAAACAAACTAGCAGCATCAACCTGTTTGTCTGGGGATACCCAGGGGAGTGGGAAGAAGTCTTCTATCCATATTAGACAAAGGAGTAGTAAGGGCAACAGAATCCTTACTGCTGGAGGAACTAGGCAGAGAACTGCTGCCTGGAATGGAATGGGAAGGTGGATTTGGAGGTTGTGGAGGTGAGATCTGAGCTCCTTGGATCAATTGAGCCAAGTAAGCCACTGATTGCTGGTTTTACAGCCTAACTTCACAAATGACTTGCGTCTTTTGCTGTTCTTCTCTTAAGGGGAGCTCTTCTTGCATCAGAAGTTGATGCCCTGGTTATGATTGTAAAGAGAAGCTTTGATAGACCCACACTGAGATTCCAGCTGCTGGAGGTAAATACTGCCTTGTTCCTCAAGTTTGCTACTGAGGAAGCAGAGCCGCTCCTCGAAATCCTCCATTGAAGCTATGGGTTCTTCAGTGGAGGAGTTTTGGTTTTACAGGCTGTTTGGTTCTTGCTAATGGCAAGAGAGAGAAAATGGTGGAAAAAAGAAGGTTGCCAAGGATTCAAGGGCTTTGATACCAGTTGTTAGGAATAGAATTCCTAACTATGGATTCAGGAATTAAAAATTAGAGAATTTAGAAGAACAGAGGAAAAAGAGTTAGAGAGGAGGGACAGAGAAAGAAAAGATAGAAACAGATAAAGTAAGAGAGAAATATTATGATTCTTATTAGTGGTCCCAAAAGGGAGAATCATACATATATAATGGCAGATAGGGTGCTGAGCTGTATAAACAGCCAAACAAGCATGAGCAACCCTTGCAATCTCTGCTAAATTTCAGTACAATTAATCAGCAACAGAGATAACTAATAGTGCAATTACTGTTTTAGCCCTCTCCTTATTAGGAGTTCATTCTTTTCGTGCCACAAAAAGCTGGCAGTTGCCTTTATGCTTTTGGAATTTTAATGCACACGGCAGTTTCATGTACTTATTTTAATCACGGTTGGAAGGAATGCCTTTCCTGTTTGTTTTGAATAAAACGGCAATGTCTCCATTTTCTTGTCTTAGTAGTTGACAGTAGCTGTAGTCGCATGGTGTAGAGATATTATATGTTTATTCATCATTCCCATTAGCACTTATCATCTATATTTTGGTTCATACTTCAAAAATGACCAAGATCCTTAGTTGAGGATATGATTTGAGGAACTCTTGACTCATTTTGGTTAATATAATATGATTATGTAAGACTTGTTCGGATTTCTATTCTACCTCTCAAGTTAATAGAAAACACTGGGCCATCAGGGAATGAGGAGAGAAAAAGCATTTTCTATGTTAAAGTATTTATAAGTCATATACCAATCCTTTTATTTCTTGCTTTCTCTGTTAATTTCAGATTTTAAGAGAGTTCTTTTATTGTCCCCCCCTTGACTTTTCAAATGTCAATTGTTTCAAATTTCAGTTTCTAAATGGAAGACAAACTAATATTGAAACTTGTTGGAATTTACCTACTTGATGAATTTCAATGGAGGCTAATTTTTTTTTCGCTTACACTGTAGAAGCTTTTGATCACGTTTTTAAGTTTCTGGTATCAATATATTATGTCTCTAACTAGGGCTTATAAGCAGGTATATCACAGTGCCTGGCACGAACTTTGTGAAGGTATGGCAACAGCTGGATCTCTAGATGAAGTCATTGAAGTGCATGAAGCCTATTTATTATCAATTCAGAGGCAGTGCTTTGTGGTTCCAGATAAGCTGGTGGTTTATCCACTCTCTTTCTTTTGGAGTTTGTCATGCGTTGAAATGCTTGGATCTTCTCTTTAGCTATATGTCATTTGGCCAAAGGCTCATTATTATTTAATGTTCTCAATTGGATTCAGTGGGCCCTGATTGCAAGTCGAATCAACAGCATCCTTGGTTTATCACTGGACTTCTACTCCATTCAGCAGACATTAGTCAGTGGTGGAGCGAATTCTGCAATGAAGGCTAGATGTGAAATGGAAGTGGATAGGATTGAGAAACAGTTTGATGATTGCATCGCATTTCTGCTTAGAGTAATCTTCTCTTTTTCCCAACAATTTCTCACTTATTGATCCATATTCAGCTGTGCAACTTCATGATAGGTCTCTTTTTGCATGATTGGTAGAAAGTTTAGTTTGTTACGAGTATGTTGTATTCAAGTTTATGAACCAGGAGGGGGTGTCTTTAAATAGAACTATTGTTTTACTCAAAAGATGGGTATACGGAAGTAATTTTCTTTTCCGCACCATGCAGATCTTATCTTTCAAACTTAACGTGGGGCACTTCCCTCATTTGGCTGATCTGGTGACTAGAATTAATTACAACTATTTCTACATGTCTGAGAGCGGAAACTTGATGACTGCTACTGGTTCTGAAACTGTTACTTCAAGGCTGGGGAAAGCTTTTGGAGCTAGAATGGACTAACAATATACTATGGAGAAATTTTTTATGATGGGATGTTAAGTTTGGATTATGGAGAAGTTTCTCAAGGGAATTTTATCACTGTCCCGTATCATACAAAGGTGCAGATTCCAGAGTGTAGAATTGCTAAATTTTCTATTTCAATGTTAGAAGGTTAGAAGACGTGGATGTAGGAGCTACGCGTTAAGGGAATCTGAGTGTGTCTTGATTCTTTACATGTTCATAAATATGTGCCCCCAAAAGATTGGGGTTTCAGGCGGATGTGAAAATGGAACTGTGGTCGTGTTTATTGATTGCTTGCTTGCTTTATTCTCTCCTTTTTAATCCTTGTGCATTTTGTGGTTACAATTTTCTTGTGTCATTATCTCTATCTCTATCTTTATATCCTATAAAGTTGAGGCTAAGAGAAAATGTGAGGATTGAGGCTAAAGAGAAAATGTGAGGAGCCTTCTACTTGATGTAATTCTTTCATTTTTTTCTATTTTTATTTATTGAGTTCGGCTATTAATGAAAATTTGTTGAATTTGTGTTTGTTGGAGGAAAGTAGATGACTTGGCAACTGACGCGGTTAGATTGGTGATGGTAGGCGGGATTAATAATAAGTGATTAATGATCTACTTTGGAGGCTAATTTTAGTATGGAAACATTAAAATGAACCTTAAATCTCTTTTTTTTTTAAAAAAAGAAAAATGAACCATACTCTTAGTTTGCATTGTTCTATGCATTTCCCTTATTCAATTATTCTCTTGCTGATTATGTTATTGTTTCGCTTGAACTTGATGAATATTCAAATACAAGAACAAGTGGGTTCGATAGCATGATCTTTTACAAGATATTGAAAGGAAAGTAATTTAACCCGGGATTTGCAGGTAAAGCACGGATGCTTGGGTGAATTTAGAATAGAGCGAATGAAAAGTTACATAACTAAAACAATGTTACTCTTAATTACAAGATGACAACAAAGGACAAATACTCATATTTTGTTGATGATCTAAAAAAAGGATCTTTTCTACATAATACATTTATTGCTTATGTAGGTAATTGATTGTCATTGGCGAACTTTTGTTCTAACACATGTAACTCTTGTACTTGTACACTTGTTTCCATTTCATGAACTGAAAATTGGCTTATCACTGTAAAAATGGGATGGCCCAAATAATGCCCCTTTTGAACTTCATCATTTTGAACGAATGATGGATTTCAAGTATGGTCGGCTCTTCCTTAAATGATTGGTTTGGCCAGATCTTTAGATTTGTTTATTGCATATCACTTTAGAATTCCACGATTCGATCACTACTTTGAGAAGTTAACCGGTTGAACCATACCTTCACTTGATTTTAAGCTGAAGCTTGCGTATCCCTTTTCAAGTAAAGGTGTGTAATTCAAAATGTCCGAGAATAATTGCATTAATGGCAATTATTAATTATGATCACTCTATGTTTTAATGGCAATTCTTTTCACTTTTCATTGCTTCCTTCAACTTCTCTCAAATTTCTTCATAGCCTTTAACAGTTTCATTCGAGCCTAGGCAAGCTTTCAAATCTTTTACTTTTGGGGTTAAGCATAATCTTCATTACCGTTTGTTTAATGGTCTCATGTCCATATTTAGGAAAAGAAAATGGGCAAGAAAAGAGCTACTTTTCGCACTACTCCAAAAATTTCGGCCCTCAAGCTGCTAGAGAGATCTCAACATGTTTAAGAAACTTCTTTAGCCACCGACCAGGTACAACAAGAGCTACCCGATACTGACTTGGTTATTCTAAGCCCTTCCCTTCTCTTAGGAAATAGTTTAATTGGGTATACCCTTTATTTGATATTGAACTATTCGATTCTATGGTACTAACGACCTAGGTTTTTGGCTTTGAAAGTCCAATATGATCTAGCTTGTACCCCAAAATCTGTTCAACTAATAGCTTAGAACCTTATTATAAGGATACCTGGAAAGCTGTAGGAATTTATGATCTTATTCATCTATCTAAAACCAAAGTTCCCTATATAAACCATATCTTGGGTGCTTCATCTTTATTCTGGTCAAAAGTATCTAACACCTTTGTCTTTGGATTTGCCCTTATGACTATTATTGCTTATGACCTAGTTACTCTTTTCGGTTTACCCTGTAATGGCAAAGCAATAAATACCTTGTTAGAGTCCAACTCAGCAAATGATCCCTTGGATGAAATTGATTCATCATCGTATGGAAATTTCCTTTCCAACCATATTGGTTTATCAAGTGCCCAACTTTAAAGAGGACATTTCCTTTTTACTCTTTTGATTATGCAAGTTTGGCCTATATATAGTGTCGAAGGAAGTCATGCGAGAACACCTTAACCTAGCTGTTAATCTTGTCCAAGGAGTTGCTCTAAATCTTGCACCTTATTGGTTATCATATTTGTATATGTAACAACTTGAAAATCTCGACTTTTGTGAATAGTACTTTCTTGGGATGAATAGTGTTTTTGAGACCCAAGATACACTGAAGCTATTGAATGAAAGCATTAATCATAAAATAAATTTGGGCAAAGTTTGAAATCAATCGAAAGTCATTTGATTGGTTAAAAATCTTAAGAAAGTTTTTGCAGCAGTGTCTTGTGAATAGTGACCAAAGCAAAATTGAACCGTAAAATAATTTAAAAGTTCCTCAGAAAATTATGGGACTGATATGACCTAATACTTAAAAATTCTAATTAGCCCGTTGGCGCTGGAATTGAAATTTTTAGAGATTGGGAAGTTTATTATCTAAGAATTGGGTAACATAAAAATAGTGTAATAATTTGATTTTTTTGTGATTTTCGAGCTCTAATTTTTAGATGCTTATGAAGTGTTAATTAAATGAATTTTAGGAAGTAAAATTTTAAGAAAAGAAAGTGAGTGTTAGTTTTAAAAAAAATGGAAGAAGAGAGGAAAGGAATTAATTTTACACAAAAACCCATTATATATATATAAGTCAAAATTGCCATTTCAAGTCAACATTTGAATAGTGTCAATCCTCCTCCTTCTCCCATTCCGACCGACTCTTCAAGGGAAGAAATTCCCATTTTTCTTCTTCTTGATTCTTCCATTTTAGCCCATTATAAGCCACTAAAATTGAATGACCATGACTTCATAGTCTCTAGAGTTTGAGTAAAGTGGAATTTCGCAAAAAAATCAGATGGAATGCTCGATGAATAGTAACCTAAAATTTTTCGGGTAAGTTTTTTTGAATTTCGACATTTTTTCCATGTTCTTAGGGTGCCCAAGAGTTGATATATGTGGTTGTTTTTAATTTTCAATTCTTGTATGTTTTTATATGATTTTTATAAATCGAATCTGTAATGGTCAGTTGAGAAAACTAATAAGGCTTCAGATAAAGGGAAATTGAAGGTTTAAGTGGTCTTCGAGGTTGTATTGTGATCATTTTGGTATATGAAATCGAATTAAATTGTTTATAATTGCTTATGCCCTAAAGTTACATAATAATAAATGTGTATGTAAAAGGTACTTAATGAGTTTAAAATAGTTAATTGTGCATTTAATCATTATGACTAGCATCTAGAATGTGCATAATGGCATGTATGTTGTATGGAATGTGTGTGACATGTTGGTAATGGTATGGAGGATTGGCATTGCATGGTGGCTGAATGGCCCTAATGAAGCTAAATGTGTATATGCTTATTTATTGTATATGCATAATATGGAATTTGATGGTTTGAACTAGAATGATGGTTAGATGTATTGAAATGATGAAGTTGTGCCTTTTTGGTATGTTGGAAGTCTCACAGCTAAATGGCCTTTTTAGATGTTAGTGTGAGTGTGATATGTTATAATGCACCTAAAAGATATGTTAAGTATGGAAGTTGACATATTTGTTACATAATGATGATTATGTTGATTTTAGTTGCATGATTGTGCATGACTGCACATGATGTATACATGTATAAGGTTGTATGCTACGTTATGTAAGATTTGGGATTTATGAGCATTCTTTTATAGTGCATTATGTAAAGATATGGATTTTTGTGCATGTTGGGAGCTTAGTGGCCGAATGGTCACAATGGGAAAAACTAAATGTGAAAATGCTTTAAGTTAAGCATGAAGTGGACATTTATGGTCAATTGCTTGATAATGATCATGAGATGGTAAAAGTAAGGTTGGTAAGGATAATTTGAGCATGAATGGCTACATGGTTGCAAATGTATACATTTGAATGTGGCATTGCATTAACATGATGTATATGATCATAATTAATATCTAAAAATGCTCAATTACTTGGTATGCTCATTTGTTAACCTTACCGTGTTTTAAAAGCTATTGTAAGCTTATTTTAAATGGTGGAACTAAAAGAAATATGTTAATAGCCCATATGCTTAACAACCTAGATGGATAGGTTGACCAGTTAACTAGGGGTATAGTAGTAGCTGCTAGGGCACTTCGGTGCTTTTTGGATGTTTTTGGTTTATGGGTTTAGTTTTAGTCTAACCTAAAGGCCCATATATGTTTGATCTTTGAATCCACATTGGTAGATGAACTTTAGATTCATAATTGGTCGTAATGGCCATCATATTATGTTTGATCTTTGGATCCACATTAGTAGATGGACCTTCGGGTTCATGGAGGTCGTACTGGCTATCCACCCTGGTTATCCATAGGACATGTGTTTTGGTCATATGGGCAAATAAGAATGACATTATGAAATGCTTAAGAATAAACTTTTTCTTTATACATGAAATTACCAAATTTGCATGCTGAATGCATTATTCATGTTCATATGTGAGTTAAATTATTTTTCGTTAATGCTTAGCTTGTGTATTGTTATGTAGCATTTTACATAATATGGCTTATACATGTTGTAAGAAATGAGTAAATGATTATGTTTAAAAAATGATGTGGCTTATTGTATGACTTACTTTGATTTTACGACTAATCAAATTGCTTAGCACATCATTTTGTTTGTGATGCGTAGGTTAGACGGACGATTGAGCCCAAGGCTCAGGATATCCAGTCAAGTAAGAAAAGGCCATTATTTTGGTACTTTTTGATGTATGTAGTTAGATTATGAGATGTATGGACATAGGAACACTTTTATGTTGGATGTAATTAGTCTTGGGCATAAACAATAGTGTTTTGTAGTTGTAACTTTTATATGGTCTGTAACCTTATTTTAAACATTTTGGATTATTTTATGCATGTTTGTTTTCTTCTCCTGAGGTTGAGACTGTGTTGATGTTGATTGTTGAATTGGAGTGATCAGAAGGATCACGGAGTTGGGAAATTGATTGAGAAATGTTTTAGAAGTGTTCTTCTTGATTGCAGGTTACTATTTGAATTTTGGGATAGTGCTCGGTATAGGTGTTATGCTGCCAAAATTTTAGCTTGAGGATTCTCAAATTTGAATATGTAACTAGATTTTAATTTTTTTTTTAAAACTCACATTTTGGTGTTTTAAGTATGCATGGTCAAATGTTTAATTAATGTTATAAGAGATGAGATTGGATAGCATGTTATGTGCACACACCTTAGTTGGGTTTGGCAACTAACTAACGATCGGGGTGTCTCAATATAGGGGCCTATTCAATCTACTATCACTTAACCCAGCTAAGCCTAGCTTCGACCCTTTGATAAAAAAATTCAAAGAACTCGATGGTCCTTTATAGATGATGTTCTTTTGTTTTACAACTTATCTTCTTGAGTTTTTTTTTGATCCCACTAAAAAACCTTCCCCTGCCTCAACTTCATGTTATGCTTTGTGGTTCAAATGTTGGAAACCTAAAGACAAATATATTCTAGATATCTTCTCATTTTTTTATAAAACAAATACATGGACTTCAGCTATATGTATGCATTGTATCCTATGCAATTCAGTCCAAAATGGCTCGATTTGAGTTGATCAAAACATCTTTTTTTTCTCAAAGTGCTCCAACTTGGTTTGATTCTTGTCAACTATGTTGGTTGCTAGGGACTTACATTATAAAACGACCTTAGGGAATTATCAAAATAATAAATATGGAGTTGAATAATATTACCCCTATTTGGTGGCTTACAAATTAGGCCTAGTCCAAATGGCTCCTTTTCTCATATCTTGGTCCTTGAATTGACTGTCACATGATTGATATAAAATCTCTTCACCAATTCTAGCTCAAGTTTGTGAGGTGTACTCTAAATTAGAAGATAATTTGACATTAACAAGCTGGTCGATTCCTGATGAAGATTCATTGACCACTTCTCTTTTCCAAATATACTGGTCGAGATTACAACATAAATATTTTAGGGAGAATCTCTAGTGAATCCTTAAAAATAATGTAATCAAAGGTGACTTAGCCTGGATATATTATGAATCTAACTTCTTATCCTTTGATTCGTAAGTTCGCTTAGTAAATAAGGTGAAAGGTGAGCACATGGAGCAACTTCAACCATTTGAAGCATATTATGAAATCAAATACAACCCTATAAATTGATCAGCTATGTTAAGGCAGTGTTGAAAAATTCAGGAGGAACTTCAAGAAGAGCATCGACTAAAAGATTTTAAAGCATTTTTGAAAAGATTTGGTCAAAATTCTACGATCCCTTTCTTTCCAACACCATTTGAAGAAACAAGTCCTCCCATTCCAATTGCCAAGTTTGCTTTAGTTGATAGATTAGATAACCCTTTATTTACAAGAGGCATGACTTGGGCAAGCTCGTTTGAATACCAACTACCAATAAAGTTCCCTCATGAAGAATTATACTATCCTTACAAGCCAGTCGATCTGATAAGTAAATTTCTTTTGAATTCCACTAATCTTTTGCCTTACACTTCTTTAATTTTCTTTCTTACAGCAACAACTACGATGGGAAATCAAGTTTCGATGACGAGAATAAAGCTAAATGTTGGGAAGAAAAAATTCACACCATCCATTCTACTCCAAGAAAGTTTATCCAAAAGATTGATAGATTAACCTTAGCCAAAAAACCATTCTTGTGCATCGGTTGAGGCTTCTAGTCAATCTCTGCCAAAATCTTTAGAGCCTTTAAGCCATTATTCACCCATTGCTACTAAGAGGCTGCTTCAAAACTTCTCATACTATAGGCTCCCTTTATCCTAAGGATTTAGCCGCTATACTAGATGACCTCTAGCTGTTATATAAGTTAGATTCTTTGCTTGAAAGTGACAAGATAAAGAGGAAGTTGAACCCATTTCTGCTAGAATTGCTAAACCTTCTAAAATCCTCTAACAGTTGGCACAATTAAGGTCCTTTTTTAATAAGCCACAATCTTTTCTTCTTGATGAAATCAACTTGGCTGAATTCAAGAATGACTTGGCCTTATTACCATTTAATAATCAGTTAAAAAGCAAGTATTGTCCAACTATTATCATCCCTAGATCGATTAGTTGATATGAAGTTGTAGACAGTGGGTTTTTGGGGCTTCTGTGTTTGGATTGCCTAATGATGAAGAAAGGATAAACTTTTGATAAATAGAAATGTTAATGTCTGATTTGAAGATCTAGTCATTAAAAGTTTTGGTTAAATTTTGAGCATAGACCTTCACCTAACCTGACAAACTTACAGTGTGAACTGAATTGTGAGAAAAACAAGCGTTTATGGTGTGCTGGGGGGGAGGGGTGAAGCCTTTCGTGGTATGGAATATTTGGAAAGAAAAAAATGTTCTAAAATAAGTTTTTTAACCTTTGGGTTGTTAGGGAATATTTGGAATCTATGGAATATTTGGAAAGGAAAAAAATGTTTTAAAAATGAAGAAAAAATAAGTTTTCTAAGCTTTTAGGCCATTGGGGGAAAAATGGCATCGTTTTGCCCTTGAAACGGCTCTTTTCCAAAGGGCAAAATGACTGTTTGACATTTTCTAGAAACAGCCTTTTCACCCTCCCAAAACGGCATCATTTTGGAAAAGGGGCAAAATCTGTGTAGGATTTTTAAAGAGGTGAAATGACTATTTTGGCTTTCCTAAAATGGCTTTTTGTGCCTCGATTCACGTGTATAAATACCCTGATCCTTGTCAGCCTAAAGGGTCGGCTTTTTTTGGTAAGTGCACACTCATAGACATGAAAATTGTTTTCTAAACACCATTTTTCTGATTTTAAAGCGATTTTTCAAAATTATTTCCTTGCTTTCTCTCAAGTTAACTGTAAATCATTCTTGAAAGCAATTATACATGGTGGGTCGACCAATCTTTTCTTTTCTTCTTTTATTTCTTCTTTTCTTTTTCATTCGTCTACCGATCAAGCGTGGTGTTTTTAATTTATTTTATTTGTTGCCATTTACTAGTTAGGTGTGGAACTTTTATTTTCTTATCCATCTATTGGTTAGATAATCTATTATCAATATTATGCTCTTTTTTATTTGTATTTATTTAATTGTTCTATTTATGTTCTTTTATTATTTATTTCATAATTTTGGTTGCATTATTTCTTTCACACTAATGTTGTCTTTTTGTTGTGGATGTGAGTTGTTTGAGATCTTTTGGGGTTTTATCTAACCTATCTTTTTCCCTTTTATCAAACATCAGTGAAGTTAACCTTTTATTATTTTTCTCCTTTTATTTTGTTGTTATTTTTGTTATTTTATTTTTATTTATTTACTTTCTTTAATCTTTATTTTATTACTAATTTCTCCTTTTGTTTTTATTATTTTTGCATTATTTTTGTTTAGACTGTATTTTAGGTAATTTCAATGTAATTTTATTTTTATTTGGTTGGAATGTATTTTAGATAATTTCCTTATAAATTTTACCTTTTTGGGGTTAGGATATATTTTAGGTAATTGCCACGTAACTTAATTTTCATTCTGAATATTTTCCTGTATTTTCTATGAATGTTGTAATAAGTAGAAAAAGATTTTTACACGTTATAAAAAATAACCAAATCATTTTCTATTCAATTAATTGGTGTTTTTCTAATAAAGTGGGTTTTGATTTTTCATAAATAAAAGTCACAATAACAAAACTTGTTTTCATAAATTGGCATGCAAGGACCAATGTTCTCAAAGAAAATCGATCACCTAATTTCATGTATGTTTTTCTTTAAATTCATGTATTTCCTTTGTATTTGGAAATATGATTGTTCCATTGTGTTTTCTATATGATTAAATTTTTTTATTTTGATTTCAAAACTTGCTTGAGAAAAAGGATAAAATTATGAATTTAATATGAAATTCCATATTAACTTGAGGTATAAATATGAGTAGGATTCTGAACTACTCTAGTTTTGGCCCTACAAGGTATTTCCCAACTTCAGTTAGGTGGTGACTCCTACCTTGTAGTGTCCACTTGCTCTTTCTAAGCCATTCAAATAAGAATGACTTAAGATTCCTCTGATTTCTTTTAGATTTTTTTTTTGATTTCCTTCTCATCTTTTGGGACTCAAGAGGTGAGATTTAAGTTAAGTCTTTGGTTGTTTTAGTTTGACCGGCCTCAGAAAGGAAGGGATGTGAACAAAAGTGACCTATAACACCCAAGTTCTCTTAGAAGATGAGGCCCAAGTTTCTTTTGATTTAGATAGTGCTACTATTTCTTCTTATTAGAAAGAGATCGCGACTATTTCTATTGAAAGTGTGAAAGCAGTAGCCCATATTAAAAAGCTAGAAGAGGAACTGGCCAAGCTAAAAAGAGAGGAAAAATGAACTAATGATTAGGGGCCCTTCTTTTTTCCAAAAAGTTGAGACTACAATGAACGAGTGGAAAAGAGCTAAAAAAGCATTGAGCTAGACAAAGTTTTGTATTAAAGTGGCTGAGAGCAACGATGCACATGTTATGGCCACCCTTACCCAATTTTTAAGGATATAGAAAAAAATTATAAACTGAATTGCCCAATAGGCCTTATAAATTTATTTTTATCTTTTTTATGAAGTTTTCAATCATGCGGTCTTTAATATGTTTATTTTTGTTTCATTGCACAACATTGGTCAATTTTAAACAAAAGAATGCTCAATTCATTAATCGGCCAAAAATAGCTAGCTATAAGTTATAATTGGTTAATAGCCAAAATTCTCATTCCATAATCAAGAGTTTTAGTTGGCCCATATAGCCAAAATTAATATTTACAATAAGAATGATCGGTCAATAGGGTCCCAATCATATGGATAATACTTTTTAAATATATGATATTAATGCTTTGATCATGAATATCCCCCTCTAGACTTGCTAACCTAATACCTCCTTTACTTATAATGTGATAAATCTTGAATGGCCCTTCCCATGATTGTCCAAAATTGCCTTCATGTAATGTTTCAGGCAAAATCAATTTCAAAACTAGATTACCAATATCAAAACTTCATAGTTAACATTTTTGTTGGAGATTTGTTTAGTTCATTTCTTCTGCAACTCTAACCTATTCAAGGCAGCCATCATTTTTTCATCCAACTTGTTTGCTTTTTACTAAAAAGCCTCCTTGTATTATGATATGCTCTACTCTTTTTGATGCTTTTTCCAAAATGAATTCATTATCAGTTTGGCCAGTACCATTGCCATTTGCCCATATACTAATTTAAATGGAGCAACACTAGTGGCACTTCTTTTGCTAACTCTATTCACCCAGACTACCTTAAGAAGTGTTTCATGCCAACTCCTAGGATTACTTTAATGGATCGCTTTATACAATAGAATAAAACTTTATTTAAAGTTTTAGCCTGCCCATTTGATTGAGTATCGTATGGGGTAGAATTGATCCGAGAGAAGGATTAGATTTCTTCCCATGTGAAGATTGTCCCTTGATTAGTAGTTATGGACACAAACAAGCCATGTCTAATCACAATATACTCCTTAATGAGCTTAATCATTAACTGTTGGTTCACCACTTTCATTAGGATAACTTTGATGTATTTGTAAAATAATTAGTGGCTATAATTATAAAAGCATGCTTATTTAAGGATAGGGGGTATTATTTGTGTCCCTTCCTTTCATGGGCCGATCAAATCGAAACAACCAAGGACTCAACTTAAATCTCATTCATCGAGTCTCGAAATATGAGAAGTAGATTCGAGGAATCCTAAATCATTCTTATTTGGTTGGTCACTATAAGGTAGGAGTCACCACCCAATTGAAGCCCAAAAATACCTTGTAGGGCCAAAACTAGAGTGGTTCGAAACCTTACTCTTATTTATACCTCAAGTTAATATGAAATTTCAATTTGAATTTATAATATTATCTATTTCCTTCAAGCAAAATTTAGGCATTGAAATAAATCATGTATTCACATCAAGGAATGATAAGACATATTTATAGAAATAAATGAAGTACTTGAAATTTAAAGAAATCCATACATAAAACTAGGAAATTGATTATTTTGAGAACTTCGGTTCTTGCATGCTTATTTTTAGAAAATTGGCTTTTATTATTTGTGCCTTCTTTTTATAAAACTCTTTTTTTATTAGGAAAAAGGCCAATTTAATTAGATATAAAACATTTTGGTGGCTAAAATCGGGCAATTGATAATTTAGAGAACTTTGGTTCTTACATGCTTTTTTTAGAAAATTGGCTTTATTATTTATGCCTTTTATTAAGGAAAAATCAAAAACCTATTTTATTAGGAAGACACTAATTAATTAGGTATAAAACAGCTTAATTATTTTTTATGGCGTGCAAAAATCATTTTTCTACCTATTACAACATACATGGAATATATAAGGAAATAATCAGACTAAAAAATAAATTACATGGCAATCATCTAAAATACATTCTAACCCAAAAAGAAAATAAAATAAATTACGTGAAAATCACCTAAAATACAATTTTGCGATATAAGCACGGAATCACATTGAAAATACCCAAAATACTACTTCGCTAGTATTTGATAAAAAGGGACAAGAAGGATAGATCGAGTAATCTCCCAATATATTAAACAACTTGCATCATGGTAGAACAAAATATTAGTATAAGAAATAAATGGACAGATAGAAAAATTAGCACATAAAACGGAAAAGGAACAATAACCAAATAAATATCATAAAGATAATTACGGCACAAAAAATGATAAAAAGGCAGCAACAACCATAATAATACATAGATATAATAAATTACCACACCTAACCAGTAGGTGCATAAAAGAAAAAATTGAAAAAAGAAGGAGAAAAAGAAGGAGAATCGAATGGCTCATCGTGTATAATTGCCTTAAAAAAAAGATCTTGAAAAGACGGAATCCATGGAGAAAAATCTTTCGAAATACTAAAAAATGGTGTTTAGAGAATATTTTTTACTTTTCTGGAGTTTTTTTCGAGAGCCAAAAGAGAGAAAAAGTGTACAAATTTTGCATTTTATATACCATTCTCGAGGTGCTCAAAATAGCTATTTTAAAGGGTGAAATAACCATTTTAAGACAAAATGGCTGTTTTAGAGGGTGAACCGTTTTGTTTCAAAATGACCGTTTTGGGTACCCAAAAAGATCATTTGCCCAGGGGTGTCCTGTACGGATTTTACACTTCTTTGGTGGAACGACGTCATTTCCCTAAGGTAAAATAGTCATTTTAGGCAAGTGTGAAATGGTCATTTTGAGTTGAAATGGCTATTTCAGGCAAGTGTGAAATAACCATTTTGAGCTAAAACGACCATTTCAAGCAAGTGTAAAATGGCCATTTCAGCAAGGCATGAAATGGCCGTTTCATAGCAAAATGATGTATTTTACTTGAAGGCCAAAAATTTGTAGAAAAAGCAATTTTTCTCAATTTTAAAACATTTTCTTCTTTTTCAAGCACTCCGTACAACGGGGGCTTCGGGTAAACACTTTTGTTCAACAATTTTAAAAGAAAAAAAGATATTGAGATCTTTGAATTGGTTGTTAACATCCCCATTCATCAAGATTTTAATCCCCTTTTCATCATTAGGCAATCTAATCATGGAAGCCTCTAAAACCTAGTGTCTACAATTGGCCCCAACTTTGGGGAGGTGACTACAGAGTGTGTGAGGTGATCCAAAGTTTAGAAAGAGATAGAGATACATACCTTATAAGGCAACCCATTTTGAAGGTGATTTGACATCGTTGTTGGTTTGACTCAAGCAGTGCTAGGATGTTGCACTTGAGGTTGATATGGTTCAGGCAGTACTAGGACATTGCACTGGAGGTTAAAGTGTACTGGGTAGTGCTAGGATGTTTCACCCAGACTCAGGCAGTGCTAGGACATTGCACCTGAGGTTGATGTGGTTCGAGCAATGCTAGGATGTTACACTTGAGGTTGAAATGTACTAGGCTGTGCGAGGATATTGCACCTAAACTCAGGCAGTGCTAGGACATTGCACCTGAGGTTGATGTGGTTCAAGCAGTGCTAGGACGTTGCACCTGAGGTTGAAAAATACTGGGCAGTGCTAGGATGTTACACCTAGACTTAGGCAGTGCTAGGACATTGCACTTGAGGTTGATGTAGTTCGAGCAGTGCTAGGACATTGCAGCTAAGGTTGATGTAGTTCAGATAGTGCTAGGATGTTACACCCGAGGTTGATATTGAGAGAAAATTTTATTGATAGAGGGTCACTGACCTTGCCCTCTGCAATGGAGCAAATGGTGATGGACGGCCATTGGTTCAACATTTGTGATGTTGCATGCAAAATTCTGCTTACCCCCTGTAAGATAAAAGTTAAAGCTTTTTAGTCATTTGCAAAGTTGTGTATTAAATACCGTAATGCCCTTATAAACTTGAGAATATTGTAGATTTATGATTGGGTAGTCCTATGAAAGCTTGCAGTTTACCCCTTACTGTTTAGACTAAACACTTATTATGAGAATTGCCTCATGCGAAAAAGAGTTGAAATATGTTAGTCACAACATGTTAAGTGTAAATTTTTAATGCATGTTGTGTATGAGTGCATCTTAGATTCTGATCATTGGAATTGTCTAGTTGTGTTTGAATGATGATCATTATTATTAATTTAGTATTTCTATTTATTGCTTCATCTTTAATCATTTTTTTTCATTTTTTATATATATAAAATTACTATAATCATTTATCTACTTATATATATATGCAATAAAGAAAATCTTTCAAAAGAAGTAACAATTTTATAAATAAATGCTTTAACTACAATTTTCTTTGGTGTCCTAAACTAATAAGTACAAATAATATATAAATAAAAAGAAAGCAAGTCTAAGGCACTGGAGGGTGTCTCGGGGACTGTAGAGTCTGGATTTCTACCTTGATCAGCTCTGTCCTAGTCATCAGCTTATGATGAGTGCCCTCGATCTGCATGTTCACATCTATATGTATAAACTAGAGCTGTGTCATGAGCTGAGCCTCTATACCCTACAAGAGAACCTCAACAAAAGATGAAAGAGGTGCTAAAAAGGATGGTCTAGCCTCATTAGTCTACTGACGCTATTGCTGTGATGGACTGGTAGGACCTAAGTCATCACTAAGTAGCTGATCCGAATTTATATCAAATCGTTCGTTCACTGGGTCTAGCTCTACTGGTTGTGCCTTATCCTATGCATCTAGCTTCTCAGGTGTACAAAATCTATATTTGGCTGGGCATATGTGATCATGTACTACAATCCTGATGGCAAACCATATCTCTCGGTCCACCTAGAACTACTGCACAATAGGAGCTCCCATATACTTTATGTTTACACCTACATAGGTGAAGATAGCAGTAATGAGACCATCCACTATGGTCTCTTTATCGGGGAATCTACTAGCTCGACGGAGATGCTTCAAGATAGATAGTATCGAGTTGAACTAAATGCTGTGCTCAATGGCCTAGAGGCCATACATTTAAGTCTAGTTCTCCTAATCGGTGTTACCACTGTGACCTAGGTAGGAGAGGGCAAACACTCTATGCAGATATCGATGGAGTTGGTCCCGGAGTGAAGAGGCCTTTATGCTATTGGCCCTATAGAAAGTACCCTCATAACTAATAGTAGCCTATTAGTCATCCAAGATCTCCGGTATCTCCATAATATTGTTAGTGGGTAGCCAATGAATCTCAGAAAGGTGCTAGATAGAGAGCTGATAATGCATGCCAAGAAACCCGAACTGGATGGCTCTTTTATCTAAAAGGTGCACTTGTTGGTATTGGAACATGTTAAAAAACTAGAGTGCTACCTCTGGGTATATGGCATGGTGTTGAGAATAGAAGTTTTTCTAGCCCACTTGCATTAGCAACTGATTTGCTCGAGGTAAAATGCCTAGGTTATATAGCATGCTAGCACATAGATACTAGCTCCTAATAAAGGTGACAAAGCTAAACATCGAAACCTTTCAACCTTTTTAGTATTAAGCCAACCAAGTGCTACCACATGTGCCAGGATAGGTTGATGGTGAACTCGACTTTGTTGTCCATGTAGAGGCATCTTTTCTTTTCTTTTTTTCCTTTTGTTCTTTTTGGTAATGCAAAACAGAAAATGGTAAAAATGAAAGGAAGGTAAAAAATGTGATTTTTATAGACACCGAGTGAAAAGGCCATTTTAGCCCTGCTGAGACAACCTTTTAGATGTAAAATGGCTATTTCACCAAAGGGCAAAATGACCGTTTTGGCTTGATATGAAACAACTATTTTGCCCCTGTGGAAAATAATTGTTTTGGCCAAAATGGGGCATTTGACCCTAAAACGGCCATTTTGCTTTGTGAAATGGCCGTTTTGGGTCCATAGCCTATAAATGCCATAAATGCATGCATAGATCCTCATGCCACTTGAGTTTTTCGTCTTTTTTTTGCTCCAATGGGTAACAAATTCCTTTAGAAACTTCACAAAATCCTTGATCTCCCTTCTACTCAGGCAATTTTTGCTTTAGCCCCTTTTTTTAGCTTAAAATTCCTTTGACGGGTTCGGCTTGATTTATCTTTGTTGAAGGCTACCACCTACTTTTGGGACCCACAGTTTCACATTTTTTGATTTTCTCACCAAGAGTTATGCCCTTTGTCTGTAGAATTCTCTGCAATCCTAGGGGTACCCTACTCATTTGACACATCACCTTGCTTCCCAAGCTATGTTCCCTACTACCCATATAAGGTCATTAACTCCCTTGGGATACTTCCTTCTCTAACTATTCAACGGGTCCCACAGAGAGAACCAATTTCTTTGAATGCTTTATTGGCCTATGTTGAGGGCTATACCAATAATCTATCCCTTCAAGCAGGCATGTACTTGTTCCTCTTCTTCTCTAAATATCTGACAGTGACATCTGAAGGCCATTTTAGGGATTATCAGCTGTTTAGTGTAATAAATGAGTTGGCCAAAGGCTTGAACCCTTTTTTACTCATACTTGCTGAGACTATTATGGGTTTAGATGCAGTGCAGTTTAGTGAGGCTAATTTCTTTCGTGGGAGCCCACTTCTACTTCAGGTTAGCCCCTTTTTTTAAGGAATAGACTGCTCCCTAAGGGGTTTTTGCCCTATTCTTTAGTCTGTCTTTTACTTAAAAAATTGTTTCAGGTTTTCTTTCCTAATAGACTTTTTAGGGATAGACTGCCCTTATGAGTTTTCACTCTATCCCCCGCTTGGCTTTTACTTAGAAAGCCTTTACAGGTTGTAATAAAATACAGGAGAGAATAATTGATTTTCTGTATTTAGAATGAAGAATTTACAGGTATATATATACAAGTGTGAAATCCTAACTTAGGAAATAAAATCAAATAAAACTTCCTAATTTATATAAGGAAAACTAGCTAATTATGCATAT
>CANXYI011798552.1:0-10325 GCA_948208565.1 Hura crepitans
GTTTTTACATAGTCAAGTAATTAACGTAAGTATGATAAAATACATTATTTTATTTCTCAATTATTTAATATAAAAGTTAATTAAAGGATATTTATAAGAATTACTCACGACATTATTAAATATCATATTTGAATTTAGCAACAATATGTTTAAGAGATTGAGCCACAAATTCTAACTAACAAAGGAATTATTTAGAAGTATATTATAAGTAAAAATGTTAAATCTCAAATACCTATCAATAAGATAATTATGAATAAGATATATATACTACTAATTATAAAAGAGGGAAATTATTTATGCTGTGTAGTTATATGCTTGCATTGCTAAATGTATATCAAATCTATTATCTTATAAATATTTATTTGTTGTGACATAAAAGTGTCATAAATTGTTAATGTTATTATATTCGAGATACATGCTTGTGTGTTTGCATGTTTTACGTATATTTCATTGAATACACCATTGAGCATCATTGCTCAGCGTACTGGCTTTTGCTAGTGCATAAATAGTAGACATGAGTTTAAGTAGCAGCCTCAAGCAAAGAAGTGCAAGTTAATGAGTTTATTTGGCATCACATAAACGTAGGTAAGAAATAATAGTAGATTGGCACTCATGTATGTGATAATAGTTAGCCTAAGATTATATGTCTTTAGATATGTGATTATGGTTAATAGTAGTAGTAGTTTTAAATATTGATTAATAGAAGTACAAGTAGTAAGATATATACGATTATGCGACATCTTTCATTCGGATCTAGCAACAGTATCGAGTAAGAGATATCGCTTGTGACATCTTATATCTAAACCAACTATTGGTTGGGTATTAGGGTGTTACAAGCTATTTTTACATCCATTTGTCAATTCTCATGATTATAATGAGCCGCAAAAACAAGTAGAATTCAAATGGATTTAAGCATTGCAACTGGAGAAAAGGTTTTATCAAAGTTAATCCCTTATCTTTGATGATAGCCTTTTGCTACCAATGGAGCTTTATAGGTAATCACATTACCTTCCATGTTAGTCTTCTTCTTGAAGACCCATTTACACCCAATAGGTTTTACCCCTTCAAGTGGATTAATTAAGGTCCACACCTAGTTATCATATATGGAATTCATTTTGAATTTTATGGCCTTAAGCCATGAGTCTGATTCTGAACTTTTCAAAACCTACTTATAACTAGTGGGCTCATGGTCCTTTACTATAATCACTTCTTTGTCTTGGTCCATGAGAAATCCATATCTCTCTAGAGCAGTGTTGACCCTAATAGATCATCTAGGAACTTATGTTAGATCATCTACGAACTTATGTTTCCATAAGTTTTTCTATCACCTCATCACTGTGGGTAATAGAACCAACATAAGTCAATAGATCTACTTCAATTTGTGGATCTTGAACTTCATCAAGTTCAACTTTACTCCCATTGTCTTTTATGAGAAACTCTTTCTCTGGAAAGACTATATACTTCGAAATAAATGCTTTTTTCTCTAAAGGATGATAGAAGTAATATCCCAAAGTTTCCTTTAGATACCCTACAAATAAGTATATGTCTGACTTAGCCTCAAGCTTATTTGACATTACTCTCTTTACATATGTAGGGTATTCCCATACTTTGATATGAGAAAGAATGGGTTTCTTGTCATACCATTTCTCATATGGTGTAACATCAACAGACTTTGATGAAACTTATTTTAAAATATAAATAGTAGTTTTTAGTGCATACCCTCAGAAGGACTTAGGTAAGTCTGTAAGACTCATCATGGATCAAACCATATCCAATAAGGTTTGATTTCTCCTTTTAGATACACCATTGTGTTGTGGTGTATATAAAGGAGTCTAATGAGATAAGATGCCATTATCTCTTAGATAACCCTAGAATTCTTGACTCAAGTATTTGCCACCTCAATTATATCGAAGAGTTTTAATAATCTTGTCAAGTTGTTTCTCAACTTCGTTTTTGAATTCCTTGAACTTTTCAAAGGCTTTAGACTTGTACTTCATTAAGTACAAATACCCATATCATGATTGATCATTAATAAAGGTAATGAAATATAAGAAACCTCCACATATATGTGTTGTCATTGGACCACACACATCCGTATGTATGAGTTCTAATAACTCACTCACTCATGCTTTTCCTGAAAAAGGTGATTTTGTCATCTTGCCTAATAAGTAAGATTCACATGTATCATATGATTAATAATCAAATGATCCCAAGCTATTGTCCTTGTGTAACTTAGTCATGCATTAGTCATGTATTTCTTATTTATAATGCCATAGATAAGATGGCATTAGGTTTTCTATCTTGGATCTCTTGGTATTAATGTCATGCACTTCTTTATCTTTATCCAAAACACAAATTTCATTATATATTATACCTGAACAATAAAACATATTATCTAAGTAAATAGAACAACCTTTGTTCTTATTAATGGAAATATCAAAACCTTATTTAATAAGACAAGATATTGAAATACCGTTTCTAGATAAAGAAAGAACATAATAACAATTGTCTAAAATTAATACAAGTCTAGAAGGTGAAATAAAATGATATGATCTTATAGCTAATGTAGTAACTCTTGCTTTATTTACTATATACAGGTTCACATCTCTCTTTTCAACCTTCTTACTGCTCCATAGTTCTTGCATAGAAGAAACTAAGTGAGAACCACATCTGGTATCCAATACCCATATTTGCTTATCAATAGCCACACTAGTATTTTTTTTCAATCACATTAATACCTAAAGTTAAAGTAACTCATTGCTTTTCCTACTCATGAGCCTCCAAGTAGGCCTTGTAGTTGCACCTCTAATGCCTAAACTTTTTGAAATTGAAGCACGTGCCTTCTATGGCAATCTTCTTTCTAGCAATCTAAGGAGCAATAATAGCATGTTTTCCCTTCTTCTTTCTAATTCCACCTTGGGTACTAATTGTCTTTTTCCTATTCTTCTTCTTGCCTTTAGAAGAAGATGAACTGACAACCATAACCGCCTTAGAAGATTATTTCTTAATAACATATTCAGTAGTCTTGAGGATATTTATCAGCTCAAGGATTGTAGATGTGATCTTTTTCATCTGATAGTTAAACACAAAACTTGAATAGCTATCAAGCAAACTTTGCAAGATCAAGTCTACATTTAAATTCACATCCATTATAAAACTTAGAGCTACCAAATGCTCTATGTACCCATTCATCTTCAACCCATGCTAGGTGCCTCTACCAACTTGTAGTGAAATAGGGTTTTTGAGATTTTATATCCCTCAGTCCTACTCTGGTCCTCAAGTAACTCTTTGAGTTGAAGCAAAATTGTAGTAGCATCCAAGGGCTTATGCTAATTCTATAGCTCAAGAGACATAGATGCTAGCATAACACATGAGGAAACATCGATGTCTTCTATATGCTTCATGTATGCTTGTTGCATATCGGCAGAAGCATCATCAACAAAGATAGTAGGAACTAGCTTCTCAACTACATAGGCTAGCTTTTCACTCAAATTAATTTTAAGGTTTCTAAGCCAATCTATGTAATTAGAACTAGTAAGCTTATTAGTCTTAAGTATAAATCATAAATTCAAGTTAGAAGACATCATGGTAGTGATAGTGCACGCGAAAATGAAAGCATGTTAAAGTATGATCATGTATATGTATGCTATAATTTTAAAGTCTTTAAAAATCATGCATCACTCTCACTATTTTATTACAGATCAATAGCCCTCACTAATTAATTGGGGAAAACCCTTTAGAAGCTCTCTTAGCAGGTCAGTATCCATTTTTTTAAGCTCAAAGCCTTGAGTATGCTCAATAAGCCCAACTATTAACAAAATGGCAGGCATCACATACCAATTACATCATATGCAACTACTAATCATTAGGTCATCAACACTTGAAGCATATGTATCATATACATATTTCCCCAATCTTACTTCATGATTATTAGCCTTGAATATGCTCAACAAACTAATAACCATTCTAAAATAGACTCATTAAGAGGATTTAAACATACTTAATATAGCATGGGCTTAAGTATGCTCAATAACCTAATACTAAAGAGAACTCTAATTTAATTCATATTAACAAAAGGCTTGTAAGTCTTATATTATTAAGGGATTTCTTCCATTTACATCTCATCATACATGGTTGGTGCATGCTTTGGCATGCTAACCTTATTTAATCAAATTAAATCATGCATTTATATTCAATCACATTAAATATATATGATCAAGTTATGGGCTTTTACTACATTGATTTCCCAACCCAAGGAAACCAATTGGGCCAGACCCTAGATAGTATGTATGAATTACAAACCTAAAAAGAAATAAAGAACAATTCTAACATTTCTTCATAGAACTCCTTAGTGGGCCTTCTTCCCCATTTTGCTCTTTGCATTTCTTCTTCCTATTCTAACCCTAAGTAATCAAATTACATCACATATAATTGAGAATACCTCACCTTACATGTCAAGGGAGTTAAATGAGAAGAGAAGTAGAAAGAGAAATAAGAGAAAAGGCTAAGACACGTAGGCCCAATTTTACTAAAGAAAAAATTCATGCAATGCAGGTTAATCATATTAGTCTTAGGCTTATAACTAGTCATCATGCCAATCATACACCCTTAGCATGCATATCTAATGTATCACATACATTAAATATTGAAAACGTGCATTACGGTTGAATTCTATAGTTATAACTTATAAAACTAGTATCGATTCATTTGTTTGATTAATCATATTTTCTTGCTTAAACATGGAAAATCAATCATATTAATCATGCAATTTTATTTTAATTAATCCCATTAAAAATAATAAAATCACATTTTCATGTTTATTAAATTCCAAACCTTTTAGAATTAAAATGATAAAACATCACAAAGCAAGAAAATAATTTTGTGTATAAAAGGATATGCACAAAAATAAATTGGCCATGTCTCAATCTTAATTTGATAACACTTATCACAATTAGATCAGACCTATTTATAATCATTTCAATTAATTTAAAATCCTAATCCCATTAGAAAAATAAAGAAATTTAAGATCATAATCAAATTTCCACTTGAAATCAAAATTTAGTGTAGAAATTTCGACCAACATGACATTGTCACCAAAAATTTAGAAATTAACCAAATAAATTAATGATTGACTTAAATTAATTAATTTTATGATGATGCATGACATATATTTCTAGAAATACAAAATTCAATCATATTAATTTTTATTTAATTAAAAATTTCCAAATAGTTGACCACAAGAATCGAATTCAAGTTGACCACGGAACCATTTGCAACTAGAACTATAGAAATTAATCCAAACCACTTCAAATGAGTTCCAATAGCTATTGATGCATTTTTGGATCAATAATGAGCAATTTTATTTAAAAAATTTGCCTTGAAAGTTATAAACTCATGGCAAACCAAAGTGATAAAATTGAACCATTTATCGAACCAAAATTATGTCAATCTTGGCAATCAAGCAAGCTTGTCATTCTAATTGACATCCAAATGATTTTTAACATTTAGAAACATATGCATGATATATTAATTCTAAAATTTTTAGAAATCAATAAACACATTATATGTTACCAATTCTGCTAAAACAATTTTAACTGTAGAGTTGGATTTAATCATTTTCTAATTTTTTTTAATTTTAATGCACATATTATTTGAATAAAAATAATATTTTAATTCATCATATACCATATTAAATCATTCAAAAATTAATTTAATCAAATTTTACATGCAAAATTAAAATTGGATCTCCTCTCTATGCGCATAGGGAGAGTTTTCTCCTTTAAAATTTGACAGATCAATTATGCATAGAACCAAAAATCCAATTTTATACATGACAAATTCATATTTAATCACATTAAAATAAATTTGAACATAAAAAATCAGACTAAAACACACAAAATAAACCATCATATAATATCTCATACTATGTATGTCAACTGTAACCATAATTTTCATTGATTTTAAATCATCTGTGAACTTGTCCCTGTTACCAATATTGGATTTTCTCAATCATATGCAGTAAAAAATTAAAAATTTGAGAAAAATAAGAAAAGATAATGGACCCAAATAATTTAAAATACATCCTAAATAATAAATCTAGCAATGTTCTGTGATTTATCGTAAAGGATGATAGTAAATACCTTCCGTGAGCTCTTCTCGTTGAGTTGTCATAAATCACAGTGATCCTCTTTTAGAATCACCACCAAGGTAATTCACACAAGAAGTTTTTAGAAGTGAGAAACTTAAAATTCTAGGTGTTAGTAGGATTTTCAAGCGAATGAAGGAAGAAGAAGAAATTTGTGTGTTTTTAATTGTTCTAAGCAGCAAGTTCTACTACATAAAATGTGCATGTGGTGGCTATAACTACAAGAGTTATTTATACTTTAAATAAACCCTTTTTAGGTTAGATTTTGACACTCAAAATTTGCCCTAAGTCGGACCAGAATGGACCCACACATTGGGCCCTATTCAATCTTATACATATAAGCCTTTTAATGGGCTTATATGCAATATGCTTTGGCCTCACTTTCATTAATCCTATGTGACACTTCTAAGCCCTATTTTGGACTAATAATCACTCTGAATTAAGGCCTTTTAAACATTTTATAAACACATAAAAAAACATACGCAAGAACAATTAAAATTTGGACTTAACAAGGCATAAGCCCAAAAACCTTAATTTTTAGAATACACATTAGCAAGTGGGCCCCCAAGCCCATTTGCTCATTTCTTCTTCACAATTCATCTTCCAATGATATCCCATATCATTAGAACATTTAATGTCATTAAATCTTCCTCAAGCTTCTTTTATGTGTGTGACCCTATGGATTTCTAAAATAACATGGCAGTACACAATGAAATAGAGTCCTAATCCAATTGGGACACTATAGATTCATTCTTATTGAATCAATATCAATTCAATAATTGATATATCACTTGTATAGAAGTCAAGAGAGGTATCTAGCCATGTATATTGACTACCCAAGTGCTAAAAAGTCAAGTGGTTTGACTTAACCCTTTTATATACTATTATGGTCCAATAAACTCCTTTCACCATCTTCTACCTCATCCAATTTTGAGTATGGACTTGTGTCAACTCATAGCTTAACTAAGTATTCTAATTAAACACTGGACATATTGTTATGATAATTTCACCTTTATTCCCATAATGCCCTTAATGAATCCCATTCACTCATGGCACTTTGCTCTGGCCAGAGATTCTTGAATATAGATTACTCATCAAAACTGCGAGATACACTCCCCACTATAATATGGTCTGGTGAATCCTTTGTTGATAACTACCCAATCTTTATATATGATTTAGTATACCTAGGCATCTAATTATGTTTACTTCTTGTTCAAAGTAAAAGCTTTTGAGTCAAAGTATGTCACTCAATATTTAAGATAGTTAATGATCTCCAATCTAAGGATACTTACAACACTAATCTGATGAAATACTTTCACTGACATAGATTAAGTATCCATGTGAAGATCTCATGGTGGATTTTCCATGTACTTACTTCCTCAGTAAGAATTCACATGTTAATTCTGAGCATCTATATGCTTACAGCTTGTGAGAACTATTGCTTGATCTAATCAAGAAGTAAAACACGTGCTAATCTATCTGCATTAACAACGTCCTATCTTGTTAATACTATGATCAAGAATATTTAGCTATATCACGTTTGTATGCAATAAAAATCTCACATCATGAGCATTTCATAATTTCCTCTGCACTATAATTATATACCAAGGACTTTGTAACATAGTTTAAAACATCGTAAATAATTATAAGCAATATATAAAAGTATAATGATATAAAAAGAAATGCCTTATTTTATTAATTCACAAGGTTTAAATACATGAATATTACTATAATACATAAGCCCTAAGGGATACTTCTAATAATCTCCCATTTACACTAGAGCCAATCACCCATGTACTTAATGCCCATTGCATTTACATGTTGATCAAACTTTCCTTATGATAGTGCCTTTGTTAGTGGATCAGTTACGTTCTTATCTATAGGGACCCTTTCAATTTTCACATCCTTTTTATCAATGATCTCTAGATGGTAGTGACAAAGAACATGTTTGGACCATTGATGAGACCATGGTTAATGAGCTTATGCAATAGCCCCATTGTAATCATAATAAATAGGTATCAAATTAACAATGCTTAAAACCACTCTAAGTTTAGTAATAAACTTCTTAATCCCAACAGCTTCCTTAGCTATATTAAAAGTTGCTATATGTTCGACTTCAGTGGCAAAATCAATAGTCGTATCCTATTTGGAACTCTTTCAAACAATTGCTTCTCCATACATAATATATACATTTCCAAATTAAGATTTACAGTCATCCTTATTAGATTGAAAGCTAGCATCTATATACCCACTAACCTATAGATCTCTTTCTCCATAAACCAAGAATAAACCCTTAGTTCTTCTCAAGTACTTAAGAATATTCTTGATAGCCACCCAATATTCCTCTCTATAATTAGATTAGAATCTACTCATGACACTTAAAGCAAATCCTACATCATAATAACAATTGTCTAAAATTAATACATGATAAGATGATATGATTTATAGGTAATGCAATAGCTCTTGCTCCTATTATTATATGTAAGTCCACATCTCCTTTGTCAACCTTTTTACTGCTTCTTAGTTCCTGCATAGAAGAAACTAAGTAAGAACTACATTTGGTATCCAATAGCCATGTTTGGTTATTAATAGCTGTACTAGTATTGATTTTAATCACATTAATACCTGAAGTCGAAGTAACTCCTTACTTCTCTTTCTCACGAGACTCTAAGTAAGCCTTGTAGTTATGCCTCTAATGCCCAGCCTTTTAGAAATAGAAACATGTGTTGTCTATAGCAGTCTTTTTTTTTTCTAGCAATCAAAGGAGCAATAACAACTTATTTTCCTTTCTTCTTACCAATCTTACTTTGGGTACCAGTTATCTTTTTCTTGTTTTTCTTCTCTTTCTTCCCCTTAGAAGAAGTTGAACTAACAACCATGACTACCTTAAAAGATTATTTCTTAATGGCATCTTTAATAGTCTTGAGCATAGTAATCAGCTCAAAGATTATAGATGTGATCTTGCTCATCTGATAGTTAAGCATAAAACATGCATAGCTATTAGGCAAACTTTATAGGATTAAGTCTATACTTAAATCCATATCCATCATAAAACTTAAAGCTACTAAATGCTCAATGTAACCATTCATCTTCAATCGTGCTGAGTGGCTAAAGTTCCCTCTACCATCCTGTAGCAAAATAGGGCTTTTGAGATCCTATATCTCTCAATTCTACTCTGCTCTTTAAACAACTCTTTGAGGTGAAGCAAAATTGTTAGAGCATCCATATGTTTATGCTATTTTTGTAGCTTAAAAGACATAGAAGCTAGCATAACACATGAAGCAACATCCATGTTTTCCATGTGCTTTAGATATGCTTGTTGTATATCAACAGAAGTATCATAACCAAGGATAATGGGTACTAGCTTCTTAACTGCATAGGCCATTTTTTCACTCCTCAAAACAATTTTAAGGTTTCTAGGCCAATCTATGTAATTAGAACCAGTAAGCTTGTTAGCCTCAAGTATAGATTGTAAATTCAATTTGGAAGAAATTATGGTAGTGATGTTGCATGTAAAAATGAAAGCATGTTAGAGTATGATCATGTATATGTATGCTACAATTTTAAAGTCTTTAAAAATATGCATTACTCCCACTATTTTATTGTGAATCAATAGCCCTAACTAATTGATCCGAAAAAGCCCTTTGAAAGCTCTCTTAGCAGGTTAATATCTATTTTGGTTAAGCTTAAAGCCTTGAGTATGCTCAACAAGCCTAACCATTAGCTAAATGGTAGGCATCACATGCCAATTGCATCATATACAACTATTGATCATTGGGTCATCAACACTTAATGCATATATATCATATACATATTTCCCTAATCTTGCCCTATAGTTATTAGCCTTGAGTATACTCAATAAACTAATAACTATGCTAAAATTGACTCATTAATATGATTTAAACATATACAATATAGCATAGGCTTGAGTATGCTCAACAACCCAATACTAAAGAGAACTTCAGTTTGACTCATATTAACAGAAGGCTTGCAAGTCTTATATTATTGAGAGACTTCTGCTATTTAAGTCTCATCATACATGGTTAGTGCATGCTTTGGCATGCTCAACCATATTTAATCATATTAAATCATGCATTCAAATTTAATCACATTAAATATATATATGATCTAGTTATAGATTTTTACTACATTGGTTTCCCTAGCTAAGGAAACCAATTAG
>CANXYI011798556.1:0-18654 GCA_948208565.1 Hura crepitans
ATACCCTATTATACCAGTCACCAGCCACTCATAAATATTTAATCAAACACTTAATGTGCATCAATATATACAAAGATTTTTTTAATATAATAATATTTTTAAACTATTTTAACTCACATCAAAAATCTAAAAATAGGAAAAAATATTATATAATTAGCAAAATCATACTTATTTAAGATCAATTTTATAAATAAAAATCAAACAATTTCAACAAAAGATTTTTAAATGAAAAGTGCTGGAAAAATAATGAAAATAAGTTGAAAGAAAGGAAAAGAATTACCTTGGTGTATTTTTGATAATGAAATAGAGTTGGTGTATTATTGAAATCTTATATTGTAATGGGTGTATTTATGTATAAACCCCTTTAGATTTTTATATAAATAATCGGATTCCAGTTGAGCAATTTTCACTTATTGATATTTTGGAAAGAAAATCTATTTTCGTTCAATAATTAGTTTTAATTGTTATCCTTTGATTATTTTATTAAATTGCGTGCAAATTAAATTGTTTCACCGTGATTTCACAATCGAGATTTTGTATTTGTATTTTAAATAGTGTGCACACTACATATTCGATGATTTGCCTTACTCAATAGTGTGCACACTACATATTCGATGATTTGCCTTACTCAATGACAAAGAATGAAACTATTCGTCAATAATTGTTTGATTGAATCAGAATTATAATATATGGAAAACAATAGGAGCAAAAGCAAAAGCTCGTGAAGGTCTGTGCTATCTCTCCTATTTTAATTTTATTAACTTATTCTATTTTTATCATTTCTTTCATTGTTTCCTACTCACTTATTGTTCATACTTCATTAGAATAACTTACTATTCTAATTTTTTTTAGAGAATTATTAATTTTTTCTATTTTCTATATCATTTTGTTAAGCTTTCATTTGAGGAACTTATTTTTTTTATATTGTATTTTTTTATATAATATGATGAAAAATTATGCCATTTTTCCTCTCAAATTTGACCTTAGTTGGTCCAGACCTTAAGAAAAAAAGAAAGAACTAAAATAGTTAAAGGTTGGATGAGCAAGACTAGATCGAGTGTAGCTTATGAACATGGTGTTTCAAATTTTTTCAAATTTGCAACATAGATCATTGGTTAGTGGAAAAATAAAGTGTTCATATCATATTAGTAAAAATAGATTCTCATTGAGACCACAAAATGTTCACGAACACTTATTGTGGCATTGTATGCTAAAAGGTTACAAAAGTTAGTTGTTTCATGGAGACTCTATAATCTCATCCTCAAGTGAACACCCTAATTTTGTAATTCTTGTGCAACAAACTTTTGATGGGGAATATGAAATGCAAGGACTTCTCAATGATGCATTTGGAATTGTTCCTGAAAATGAAAATAATGAACTTTGCTATGTTGTGCAAGATGAGCCAATCTTGGGCTCACCTAATAGAAGGTAGCACTTTGAGAATGCAAGAGATGAACGTCATCTTGATGGCCCACTAATTACTAATCATGATAAAGTTAGATTTCAAAATTTTGCACAAGATATTGATTAAGAGTTATATCTAGCGTGTACAAAATTTTTAAGAATATCATTCATCTTAAGGTTATACCACATTAAGTGTTTGAAGGGTTAGTTTGGCAAGTCTTTCAATATGTTGTAGAGATATTGATTGATACATTTCCACTTAGCACTTCTCTACAATCTTCCTATTATGAAGTTAAGAAAATAATTAGAGATTTAGGTTTAGGATACACAAAAATTGATGCATCTTCCAATTGCTTGAGATATCTTAAAGAAGTAGAATCATTAATAAATTGTCTCCAAAAGAATTTTGATAATGTTGACAATGTTGAAAAGTTCTTGTTTTCATCTAGGAGACGAATCATTGAACAAGTGGATAATGTGATCTTTGACAAAAAAAAGACATTATCACAAATGCATCACTATGTGCTACTTCGTTATGATAGGATATCACCATATCATAGGTCAATATTTTTAAAAGTTTAGATAACAATTATGATTAAGTTGTTTGAACTAGTTATTTCTTAACAAAACATTGAATTCTAGCTACTTAAAGACAAGCATATTGATCCAATCAAGCTACCCCACTCATTGAGCATAGGTGGCTTTTAGAAAATTTTTCATTAAACCCATGTATATTGTTCATAATGTACATATCTAATATAACCTCAATATTGCAGAAGAGATAATATCCATTGCAAAAGGCCTAAACAATGGCACTAGATGATTTAGTGGGTTTATAATAAATGCTTTCAGATTTATACAAGAGATCGCGAGCGATATAGAAAAACTCGAAAATAGTAGAGTTATTATAGAAGTGGATGCAATAACTTATTATGGAGTTCTTAATGAAATCATTGAGTTAGATTATTATAAGACTTTTGAAGTAGTGATGTTTAAATGTGATTAGGTGATGTCAAGTCTCCTGGAGATGTAAAGAAGATTGCCAACGGTTACTCTTTAATACACTTTTCTATATTAATTCACACTAGTCAATCTCTTTAAGATGATCCATTTATTTTCTCTGGTAACGCTTCAAAAATTCCAACTTATGAATAGAACTTTTTGAAATGTGAATAGTATTTTTCAAAGCTCAGGTTACACTAATGCAACCAAAAGGAAGTATTAGTCATAATATAATTTTGCACAAATTTTAGATTCAAAATGAAGTCATTAAAATGGTTAAAAATGCAAGAAAAGATGTTATGGTAGTGTTTCGTGAATAGTGATGTAGGCAAAGTTAAACTACAAAATAATTTGTTTTTGCTCAAAATAATTTAGGATTGATATAACCTAATACTTAAATATTCCAAATAGTCCATTGGCATTGGAATTAAAATTTTTAAATATAAAAAAATGTTTTATTTAAAATCGAGAAAAGAATTAAGTATGGTTTTATTTTTGATTTTTGAGCAAGGATCTCTTGGGTTTACGGATCTTCATAGCATAATTTTATGGGATATTTTTAGTGATGATTGAGGGTTAATTGAGGGGATAAAAAAATTAAAAGAAAGAAAGAGGAATAAGGCTTAAAAAGGTGGCCATTGGATTTTAAAAAGGGAAGATCATACCCTTCATTTTATTGACCAAAGTTAAAGTCAAAAAGAGCATAAAAAAGGGAGTCAAAATGGGAATACTGTGGCTATCTTCTTCTTTCTTCTTGTTTCCCTTGAGCTGACGCCACATAAGATTCTTCTCTTTTATTTCTTCTTCTTTCTTCTCCAATTTACCCATAAATCCTCACATCCAAGATATCAATTAGCCCCTCCATAACCCCTAGAGCACCCTAAAAATGAAAAATTAAGGAGAAAATGAGAGATTTTCGTGGTAGAGTTATGGAGTGAATAGTGACATGATTTTTATCGGGTAAGATTTTTTGGGTTTTAACATTTTTCTAGGGTTTCTAGGATGCCCAAGAGAGGTTTTATTAAGTTGGATTTGATTTTGAAGCATTGTATGATATTATATTGAATTTGATGCAAACTTTCCTGAATATGTAGAGCAAGGAGATCAAAGCAAGAGAAGGGGCAAAAAGAAGGCCTAAGCTTTTCCTTGTGAAGTATTTTGGTCCCTTTGTAGGTATATTCAACCTAACATGTGCATAAACTGTGTATAAGCTTGCATTTATTGTGTGTATGACGTTATGCCATAAATGTTATTATTGGAAATTTGGTGAAAGGTGATTAATGTAACATGAGTAAGCTCATTTTATAAGTGATTTGATGATGTGAAAAAGAATAAAATGATGTAGCTAGAATTGATGTAGTGGTTGAAATCATTAAGTAGCTCAAAGCATATAATTTTTGTTACATAATATGAATTATGAGCATAATCAAGACCTATGGCCTAAAAATTGAGTTATATGAGTGTGATTGATTCTAATTTAATGATAAAGATGTAGTAGGGAATATTTGACATTATGTTTGATTATGAATAATGCCCAAATTAATGTATTGATATTGTTTAGTATGCTTGAAGGCTTTTGCCATGTGAGGCCAAATGCCTTTTTGGGATGAAGGAACATGACTATGGTTTATTGTACCTTAAATTATGTTTATGCATATAATAAAAATGATAGTGATGTGTAAATTGATTATGTAGTGTATGAACATATTAACATATGTTGGCAAGCCATGTCACTTTGAGGCGGCCAAATCCTTTACGGAACCTTAAGTAGATGATAATGCCATATGTAATGGCTTAAATAAGATACATGAATATTATGTGGTATATGAGCAATGTAAGTTGGTTTTCATTACCTAAATAATAATAATGTTATATTTCTCATGTTTGGGGTATAATGTGACTTTGTTTGCTATGGATGATTTATGAATCAAAATGGTTAAAAGTATATATTTGATGTATACTTGAGTAATTAAACATCCTTCATGTCATATATGATATGCATGTATTACTTAAGACATGATAGTAAGCTATACAAGTAAGTGAGATATATATGTGGTCTTTTATTATATTATGAGTTAAGTGACCTGATTAAAGGCTCAAATTAAAGTATGTAAGAATGAGGAACATAATAATTAAGATAATGCCCTATATGATTAGACAACTTAGATTGGATAGGTTGATCGATCAATTAGGGAGATATAACAGCTGTTAAGGTACCCTCAGGTACAATATAGGCCATTGGGCAACCATATAGGCCTTCGGGCACTATACAGTCCTGTTATCCAGTTTTGGTTAGTTGTTTTTTAGGTATGGGCATGAGTAACAATTTGATACATATAATTAAATTATGATTCAAAGAAAAGTGAGGCAATTAATAATATAGCTATGTTTGATAAATGATGTTGTGGTTAGTATGTAACAGCATCTTATATGCATTTTTTTAAGATATTGTTCATGCATATATGAAAGTTATTGCATATGTATTACACTTTCTAATTATAATTTTGCTCATTCTATTGAAGTATTAAATATGCATGTGTGCATGCGGTCATTCATATGTTATGTTGAATACACCACTAAGCATTCGCTTAGCACATTGTTTTATTTACAATACGTAGGTGAAAGTAATAGATTAGAGTCAAAACCTCAATATTAACAAGTTAATCAAGAGAAAACTTCTTTTGGTATTTTGCTTTTCTTTAGTATAATATGTGATGTATTAATATAGAGGCACTTTTGTGTAATTTGAGGGATTAGGCTTAATTTGTGATGTAAATATGTTTGTAACTCTTTAAGATCAAATTATAACTTAATTATATAAGTGTGCATGATGATGTATGACTTATATGATATCTCTTCCTAATGTATGCTTGTAGAATGCCAAAATTGAGTCTGGATAGTCAGATGGGCCAAAATGATGATTAGATGTGTTGTGACATATTAGAAGTGTTGTTTTTATGCAGTTTACTATTTGGTATAGTGCTTGGTATAATTGTTATGTTGCCAAAATTTTAGCACAAAGACCCTAATAATATACTTTGGAAAACATTTTTTGAAAATCTGTATTTTTATAACCTTGTGCATGCAAAGTATGTTTCAAAGTCAAATATTAAGATTTTAATTTGTAATGGTTTTCTATAAAAGCAGTTTGGATATAGGTTTTTATGTCGTTCCTTATTGGGTCCGATGATTAGATCTGGCAAGGGTGTTACATTTGCTGGTATCAGAGCTCTGGCTTAGGTGTTCCTCGATATATATGGGTTACATAAGAGTGCCTTAGGATTTAAAAAGTGTACATCACATAATTATACTTAATAAGGCCTATAATCTGTTACTTTTCCTATAGATAAAAGGATGAGTCAAATTATACCACAAGTGAAGAGGAAGTCGAGAGCCATGCTCCGATTATAGTAAGTTAGGAGGCCACTAGGGTCGAGACAATTTCTTTGAGTAATGCTAGGCATGCAGCTCAGGGACCATAAGTTTAACCTACTTGGTTGGAAAAGATGATGGAATTAGTAAGACAAGTGATTGCTGCTACTGTTGTAGTCAACCCTGCTCCACTTCCACCAGTTTAGCCAAAACCTCAGGCTTTTCAAAAAACATACATTGAGAGCTTAAGAAAAATGGGGCTGAGGACTTCAAGGGTGAGGAGTTTGATCGATCTCATAGGGCAGAATGTTAGCTAGATTGAACCATAAGGATTATGCAGCAGATGACGTGTATGCCAAAGGAGTATATTAATTATGCAACTTTTCTTCTTGTAGATGAAGCCTTCTAGTGGTAGGAGACTATTACATAACATAAAGCAGATGAAGACTTGTCTTGGGAATTTTTCTTTAGAAAGTTCAAGAAAAAGTATATCACTAAGCATTATCTAGACCAGAAGAGGCAAGAGTTTATAGACTTGAGATAGAGACAGAGGTCTATATTTGAATATGAGAAAGATTTCATAAAGCTTAGCCAAAATGCCAAGGAGATGGTTTCTACCAAAGAAGACTGATGCAAGCAGTTCAAGAAGGGGGCTTAACCTTAACATTATGCTTTAGGTAGCTTCTATAAAGATAAAGGATTTCTCAGCTATGGTTACAGCTTGGCACATAGTGGAAGAGATTTAAAAGATGAGAGAGAAATGAGATAGCTTTCAGAGGAAGAGGTCTTTTGGGTAAGGGCAAGCTAGTTCAGCCTTTGCAGTAGATAAGAAATAAAATAGTGATTAGTTTAAGCACCAGTCGAGTCAAAAATAGGATTAGACATAGAAGTCGGGTTAGGGATTAAGAGCTCAATGTAAGCAATAGATTCAGACCATAGGTACCCCTAAATCCACAACAAGAAGTGCACCACCATCTCAGTGCGAGCATTGTAATAGGAGACACAAAAACACATACTGGATGATTATGTCAAGAGTATGCTAGGGATATGGCTCTAAAGGCCACATTATTAGAAATTGTCGAACAAAGCTTATAGATTTAACTCAGAAGAGAGATAATAAGGGTATGGGAAATCGAGCTGGGAGTAGTCAAAAGGACAAGTCAAAAAGTAGAGCACCAGTTAGGCAATATGCCATTAGAGCTAGAAAAGAAACTGATTCAATGGATGTGATAGTGAGTACTTTCCAACTTTTTAATTTACCTACTTTAGCATTGATAGATTCGAGTTTCACACATTCTTACATCTAGATTAGGGTTTAGTGTCAGAGGTGTTTGATATAGAGATTATGGTTAGTAATCCAGTGGGTCAACATGTGATTATTTATAAAGTATATAAAGATTGTCCTTTGTCAGTATATGGTTATAGATTTTTAGCCGATCTCATTGAGTTACATTTCAATGAGTTTGACTTAATCTTGGATATGGATTGGTTGTCCAAGTATCATGCGTAGTGGATTATAGAAAGAAGTGAATCACATTTAAAGCTAGTGATGGGATAGAAGTTACAGTTATGAGAGAAAGATCGGACTTTATGTCCCATGTGATATTAATAGTAGTGGCAAAAAGATTAATAAAGAAGGGTTGCCAAGCATATTTAGCCCATGTGGTTGATGCCAGAAGAGTAGAGATAGAAGCAAGCTAGGTACCATTAGTATCAGAGTTTGAGGATGTTTTCTTAGAAGAGCTACCCTATTTACTGCCAGAGTGGGAGCTTGAGTTTGGGATTGGTGTATTGCTAGGCATAATGCCAGTATTTATAGCTCTATACAAGATGGCTTCGGTAGAGTTGAAAGAGCTAAATTACAGTTACAAGTGTTATTGGATAAGGGTTTAATTAGACTGAGTGTGTCACCATGGGGAGCATCGGTTCAGTTTGTCAAAAAGAAAGATGGTTCCTTAAGATTGTGTGTTGATTACAGACAGTTGAATAAGGTCGCTATCAAGAACAAGTATCCTTTACCTCGAATCAATGACTTGCTTGATCAACTTAGAGAGGCATGTGTCTTCTCTAAGATTTATCTTAGATCGGGGTATTACTAGCTAAGGGTGAGGAAGATAGATGTGGCAAAGATAGCTTTCAGAATAAGATATAGCCACTATGAGTTTTTAGTAATGCCATTTGGGCTTACCAATGCACCAATAACATTTATAGATCTCATGAACCTTATCTTTCGGCTATTTTTGGATCAATTTGTTATGGTCTTTATTGATGACATCCTTATGTATTCTAAGAATCGGGATAAACATGAGAAACATATAATGACTATTCTATAGATGTTGAGAGATGAGAAGCTCTATGCCAAGCTTAGTAAGTGTGAGTTTTGACTTGATGAAATGTCTTTTATAGGACATATAGCATCAGTAGATGGCATTAAAGTTGATCCCAACAAGAATGAGGCCATAATGGAATGGAAAACACCAAGGAATACCTAGAGATAAGAAGTTTCTTAGGTTTAGTAGGCTATTACTAGCAGTTTGTCAAGGGTTTTTCTTTGATTGCTGCCCTTATGACATGTCTTTTGAAGAAGAATGCAAGTTTATCTCAGATAACAATTGCCAAGAGAGTTTTGACAAACTCAAGAGTATGTTGACAGAAGCCCCGGTCTAAGTTCAGTCGGTATCAGGGAAGGATTCACAATCAATAGTGATGCTTCATTGAATAAGTTAGGATGTGTGCTTATGCAAGAAGGTAAAGATATTGCCTATGCTTCGAGACAGCTGAAGCCTTATGAGAAGAATTATTTAACTCATGATCTGGAATTTACACCAATAATGTTTGCTAGAGAGAAGTGTTATATGTATACTAACCATAAGAGCTTAAAGTATCTTCCCACTTAAAAAGAGTTTAATTTGAGACAAAAGAGATAAATGGTGTTAATAAAGGACTATGATTGCCTTATTGACTATCATATAGAAAAAGCCAATGTAGTAGCAAATGCTCTCAGTGGAAAGTTCATAATAGTTTTGAGAGCCATGAAAGTTAGTTTAAAGTTAATGGATAATGGAGGGTTGTTGGCAAAACTGTAAATCAAGCCAAGTTTGTTACAATAAGTAAAAGAAGCTCAGAAGGATGATCATAGGCTTATGAATGTTATGAGTATAATTCAAGAGGGGAAGCTTACTGAATATGAGATCATGAGTGATGGTTATATGTATTATCATGATTGTCTATATACTTGATGTTGAAGATCTGAGGAAGTAGATTTTGCATGAAGCCCATAATGCACCTTATGATATACATCTTGGTAGTACCAAGATGTATTAAGATTTGAAGATAACTTATTAGTGGCTACGCATGAAGAGAGACATAGCTGAGTTTGTGACCAGATGCCTTACTTGTCAGTAAGTTAAGGCTGAGTATCAAGTTCCATTTAGATTGTTTTATCCTATAGCAATATTAGAAAAGAAATGGGATAGAGTCACCATAGATTTTATAGTTGGGCTACCAATGATAAGAAGCAAGTGTGATTCAGTATGGGTAGTGGTTGATAGATTAACCAAGTCAGCATACTTCATATTGATGAGAATGGATTTCTCCTTAAAGAAGTTGGTAGAGTTATATATAGATGAGATTGTCCAGTTGCATGGTGTGCCATTATCTATCATTTCTAATCAAGATCCCAAATTTAGATTAAGGTTTTGGAGGAAGCTTCATAATTCTTTAAGAACTTGGCTCAGTTTTAGTATGACATTTCATCCATAAAAAGATGGTCAATCAAAGAGTCATTTAGGTTGTTAAGGATATGTTGAAAAGCTATGCCATTGAGTTTAAGGGAAGTTGGGACTGTTATCTTTCATTGAAGGAGTTTGCTTATAATAACAGTTATCAAGTGAGCTTAAGCATGGCTCCTTATAAAGCCTTATATGGGAGAAGATGGAGAACTCCGTTGTGTTGGAGCGAGCTAAGTGAGAACAAGCTTATAGGGCTAGATTTGATTAAAGATGTAGAAGAAAAAGTGAAAATCATTAAAGAAATACAGAAATCTGCTTTTAATAGATAAAAGTCATGTGCAAATCTAAAGCAGAAAGACATCTAGTATAAAGTGGGAGACAAGGTGTTTCTCAAAGTATCTCCATGGAAAAGGTGTTGACATTTGGCAAGAAGGGTAAGTTAAGTCTATAGTTCATGGCTCATACAAAATAACAGAATGTATAGGACTAGTGGCCTATAAACTATCTTTACCTCATAAGCTACAGTAGATTCATGATGTTTTTCAAATGTCTATGCTTAAGAGATACAGATTAAATTCATCATATATGCTATCATCTAAAGAAGTGGAGATACAACTAGAGCTATCATATGAAAAAGAATGAGTGAGAATCTTAACCCGAGAGGTTAAGGAGTTACGGAACAAAATTGTACCATTGGTAAAGGTGTTATAGAGGCATCACAATATAGAATAAGCTAACTAGGAGGGCGAGGCTTAGATGTAGGAGCAATATCCCTAACTGTTTGCATCAGGTAATATCGAGAACAAAATTTCTTTTAATAGGGGAAGAAATGTAACACCCTAAAAATCCCAACTTATGTATAGTACTTCCTAGGATATGAATAGTGTTTTACAAAACTTAGGTCACACTAATGCTACCAAAGGGAAGTATTAGTCATAATATAATTTTGGATAAAATTTGGATTCAAAATGAAGTCATTAAGATGGTTAAAAATATAAGTTATGGTAGTGTCTTGTGAATAGTGATGTAGACAAAGCTGAATCATAAAATAATTTATTTTTGCGTAAAATAATTTGAGACTGATACAACTTGATACTTAAATATTCCAAATAGCCCTTTCGCATTGGAATTGAGATTTTTAAATATTGGGACATATTTTATTTAAAATTGGGAAAAGATTTAAGTATGGTTTTATTTTCAATTTTTCTCGATTTTTGAGCAAGGGTCTCTCAGGGTTTACGGGTCTTGATAGCATGATTTTATGAGACATTTTAAGTGATAATTAAGGGTTAATTAGGGGATGAAACAATTAAAAGAAAGAAAGATGAATAAGGCTTAAAATGGTGGCCATCCCTTCATTTTGTTGACCAAAGTCAAAGTTAAAAAGAGTATAAAAAATGAGTCAAAATAGGAATAGTGTGGCTACCTTTTTCTTCCTTCTTATATCCCTTGAGCTGACACTATAGGAGAGTCTCTTCTCCTTCATTTCTTCTTCTTTCTTCTCCAGTTTACCCATAAATCCTTACATCTAAGACATCAATTAACCTATCCATGGCCCTTAGAGCACTCTAAAAGTGAAAAATCAAAGAGAATATGAGAGATTTTCATGGTAGAGTTATGGAGTGAATAGTGACATGATTTTTATAGGGTAAGATTTTTTGGGTTTTAACATTTTTCTAAGGTTCCTAGGATGCCTAAGAGAGGTTTTATTAAGTCAAATTTGATTTTGAAGCATCATATGATTTTATATTGAATTTGACATAAACTTTCCTAAATATGTAGAGCAAGGAGGTTAAAGTAAGAAAAGGGGCAAAAAGAAGGCCTAAGCATTTACTTGTGATGATTTTGGTCCCTTTGTAAGTGTATTCAACCAAAAATGTGCATAAAGTGTGTATAAGCGTGCATTTATTGTGTGTATGACATTATGCCATAAATGCTATTATTGGAAATTTGGTGAAAGGTGATTAATGTAACATGAGTAAACTCATTTTATGAGTAATTTGATGATTTGAAGAAGAATAAAATGATGTAGCTAAAATTGATGTAGTGGCCAAAATCCTTAAGTAGCTTAAAGCATATAATTTTTGTTACATAATATGAATTATGAGCATAATAAAGACCTATGGCCTAAAAATTGAGTTATATGAGTGTGATTGTCACACCTTTACCCAATTTCCGTAGACACCCAATAAAAGAGTGAACTTCCCCTAAGGTTACCCATCCTCAGATTTTCCTAAGGGTCATTCGTTTAACTTCATTAATATTTTATATTTTCAAATTTACGTCTGAAATTTTTTCATTATTTCTTTATTTTAAAAACATAATAGTCATATTACACTATCAAAATCATTTATTTCGTTAGAAAACGTTTTTATAGAAAATTAGACAGTATAACAGTTGTTCGGATTAAAAACCAAAAATTTTCTTGTCATAAAAATGCACTTCAATATATATATAGTTATCAAAACTGTGCTCCTGGACCCTTTTGGTCCTTCATTCTCATTATCCAACACAATCACATGCACAATCATAATATATAAGTTCAGCACTCAAACACAAGGTCTCAAACTCGTCATCATTAAAGAAATACATAAAATATCATAGCAGTTATTTCACTTACATACATACATTTTGATGTCATTTCATCATAGTTCATCATTACTTCATTACTTATTTACAATTCTTTGTATATCCCTCTAAACCCCGCTATTGTTATTTACACAAGTACACATCCTAAAATTTTACAGACAAAAGATCAAAAGAAAATATCCCAGAGCCTCTTATTTAACTACTGAGGCTTTAAACTTGTCATGCTATCTTAACTTTGACTTACGCATCGAAACACTGATATGCTGAGTAAAACTCAGTGGTGAATATGAAGTAATCATATGTGTGTTTCACATTTTAATCATGCAGTTAAGCAACTACAGTCATTTATAGCAGTTCATTTCATTAAACATGCAATTACAACAATGTAAATGTCATCTCAAGTTATATATTGTATTATCATTCATAATATATGTGGTGTTTTCATTATTTTATTTTCAATTATCATTTTATTTAGTATTATAGTATACATTACATTCACTTCCATTATTAGGCCCATACCGAGAGACTATACTTAAGTACACTAGATAACATAATTCTAGGTCTGCAGTGGTCCACATTTTGGAGTTTATATTGTAGCTGCACCTACATATTCTTGTGTCTCACTGTGCAATGGTTCCATGAACCTTATACTATAGCTGTACCTATATTTTCTATGCAGTGGCTTTAGAAACCAAAACATTGCTGCATTAGCCTCTTTTCTAAAACAAATATTATGCAGTGGTTCAAATGAACCAAAATGTTACTACACTAGCCACATATCATAATAAAAGTGGTATTTATCTAATTGATCAAACCTAGCAGCTGCTTTATTCCTAGTTAACTGGTTAACCTATCCAGTGAGCGTCTAACTATACGGGCCATCTGTCTGATTTTATTTTTCATTCAGGTGTAGGTCATTTTACTTTATTTAACCTCATTTTTCATTATCCTTTTTAATTATTCTCTTTCCAACTGATTGATATAGTTACTAGTATGTTCATACCCTCGACTTCTAGCCAAGTTTCTCTTATTTTATCATCATTCATTTATCATATTCATAATTTCTTATTCATAAGTTTTTTGCACATTTAAATGTGTTTAATTTCTCATAAAGCATTTTTAGGTACTATATTCACCTTTTATTCTTTTCACTTCATTTTCCTTACATTTTCATAAAGCCATTTTCTTGTCATTTTAATGTCATATAGGTGCATTCTTAATCACTTTACATGTACACACTCACATTACATGATTTGGCCACCATTAGCCTTATAACATAATTATTCATTCCATGCAATTTGATTACATTTTCATGCATTATTCATATTTACATACAATGTTCATTCATTTATCATTTAATTATACACATAATGGTTAATTACTTAAGCATCTATCTCTTGTATACCATTCGGCCATATTGTGTTCAATGCCATCCATATTCATTCAAGGTCATTTCATTGAATTATTCCCATTTGCATGCATTTATGCATCAAATGGTGCATTTATACCACTTTTCATAGCGTTACACATCTCATTTATACCTTCCATACAAGATTTTCATGCAAATTTCCATGAAATTGATTCAAGGATATGTTTACATCATATTCACTTACCTCAATATGCAATTCACCACTTAAGGACACCACTTTTATACTTGTTTTCCTTTGTCATTCTCTTTTCCTACATAATATGTAACCAAAACTCATAAATTCCTAAAAAATTCATTTTAACTCCAAATTAAGTTCTATTTTCACCTAAAGGCTTAGAATCACCCCTCGATTACATAACAAAAATAAAAAAAAAATCACTTTCTCTCACTTACCCTTTGGTGTGACACTATTCACTCTATTGCAAATTTCCACTTTTTAGCCACCCTTTCCTTGAATTTCCACTTCTAGGAGGTTATTTAAGTGGTGGAGGGTCAATTTGATGGATTAAACTTGAGATTTGGTGGCTATTTTAGGTGTTGAAAGAAGAAAAACTCCATGGCCATTTTTATGGAAATGGCGTCAGCAATTGGGTGGAGAAGGGAGGAAGATGGGTTTATGTTAGGCAAAATGGAGTGTAACACACTAAATTAAGGTGTTATAAGTAAGGCCCGTGGGCCCCCGCCATTTATTTCTCAGTTTTCGTGCCCCATTTTACTCGATTTTGTGTCAAACTTTAAAAATTAATTCCAAGAGTTCTAGGCCTCTAAAAATAATGATTCTTATGCCATAATTCCTCATTAAATCCCTTTTAGAGGCTCATAAATTTTCGAATCAAAATTCCATAATTTTCTCCGATCACTATTCACTCGCGAAATCTAAAAATTTGAAATAAATAGTAAATGACCTTGGAATATTAAAATTCTTTCTCTAATGGACTCATTGGAATTTTTGACTTAGTATGCTATTTTCGGGTCTATCCGAGCATATCTTGGACCAATCCCAGCACAAACCCATTTATATCACTATTCACTTATTTACTGCTTATTATGATTTATTGGTTCTGCTAAATCTTTTTATGAATTCATTTTCATCATTTTTTAGCTCATCAAAATTTTATGAGTAATACTCACCCTTTATAGCCATTGTATAGTGCCCAGACCTTTCAAAAATACTATTCATGGCTCGAAAAGTACTGTTAATGAAAAGGTGTTTCACGAGCGTTATAGTGATTGATGCTAATGTGATGATAAAGATGTAGTAGTGAATATTTAACATTATGTTTGATCATGAATAATGCCCAAATTGGTGTATTGACATTGTTTAGTATGCTTGAGAGCTTTTTCCATGTGAGGTCGAATTCCTCTTTGGGATGAATGAACATAAGTATGGTTTATTATACTTTAAATTATGTTTATGCATATGATAAAAAAGATAGTGATATGTAAATTGATTTTGTAGTGTATGAACATGATAACATATGTTGGTAAGCCATGTCACTTTGAGGTGGCCAAATCCTTTAAAAAACCTCAAGTAGATGATAATGCCTTATGTAATGGCTTAAATTAGATGCATGAACATTATATGCTATATCAACAATGTAAGTTGGTTTCAATTGTCTAAATAATAACAATGCTATATTTCCTATGTTTAGGGTATAATATGACTTTGTTTGCTATGGATGATTTATGAATCAAAATGGTCAAAACTATGTATTTCATGTATACTTGAGTAATTAAACATCTTTCATGTCATATATGATATGCATGTATTACGTAAGACATAAAAGTAAGCTGTACAACTAAGTGAGATATATACATGGCCTTTTATTATATTATGAGTCAAGTGACCTAATTAAAGGCTCAAATTAAAGTATGTAAGAATGAGGAACATAATAATTAAGATAATGCCCTATACGAATAGACAACTTAGATTGGATAGGTTGACCGGTCAACTAGGGAGATATAGCAACTGCTAGGGTCCTTTTGAGTACAATATAGGACATCAAGCAACATACAGTCCCGTTATCCAGTTTTGGTTAGTTGTCTTCTAGGTATGGGCATAAGTAACAATTTGATACATATAATTTAATTATGGTTCAAAGTAAAGGTGAGATAATTAATAATATAGCTATGTTTGATAAATGATGTTGTGGTTAGTATATGAGAGCATCTTATATGCGTATTTTTTAAGATATTGTTTATGCATTTATGAAAGCTATTGTATATGTATTGCATGTTCTAATTATAATTTCATTTATTCTATTGAATTATTGTATATGCTTGTTTGCATGCGGTTATTCATATGTTATGTTGAATACACCATTACGCATTCACTTAGCACATTGTTTTATTCATGACACATTGCTTAAAGAAACAAATTCAAGTTAAAGTTTCAATATTACCAAGTTGATCAAAAGAAGACTTCTTTTGTTATTTTCTTTTTCTTTAGTATGATATGTGATATATTAATATAGAGGCACTCTTGTGTAATTTATGGGATTGGGCTTAGTTTGTGTTGTAAATATGCTTTTAACTTTTTAAGATATTATTATAACATAATTATATAAGTGTGCATGATGATGTATGACTTATATGATATCTCTTCCTAATGTATGCTTGTGGAATGCTGAGATTGAGTCTGGATGGTTAGATGGATCAAAATGATGATGGGATGTGTTGTGATATATTAAAAGTGTTTTTTTATATAGGTTACTATTTGGGATAGTGCCAGGTACATCTATTTTGCTGCCAAAGTTTCAGCATGAGGACCCTAATAGTATACCTTGGAAAATGTTTTTTGAAATTTTGTATTTTTATAACCTTATGCAAGCAAATTATGTTTCAAATTCAAATATTAAGGTTTTAATTTATAATGGTTTTCCATAAGAGAGTTCAAGAAAAAGTACATCATTGAGCATTTGCTTAGTGCATCATTTTATTTATGTTGCGTTGGTTAAAAAAATAGATTAGAGTCAAAGCCTTAGTATCAACAAATTGTTCAAGAGAAGACTTCTTTTGGTATTTTGCTTTTTCTTTAGTATGACATATGATGTATTAATATATAAGCATTCTTGTGCAATTTGAGGGTTTGGGCTAGATGTATGTAAATATGTTTATAACTTTTTAAGATTATATTAAAACTTGATTATATAAGTGTGCACGATGATGTAGGGCTTATTTGATATCTCTTCCTAATGCATGCTTGTGGAATGCTGAGATTGAGTTTGGATGGTTAGATGGACCAAGATGTTAATGGGATGTGTTGTGATATATTAGAAGTGCTATTCTTATACATGTTACTATTTGGGATAGTGTCCAGTACAGCCGTTATGCAATAAAAATTTTGGCACGAGGACCCTAATAGTATACCTTAGAAAATGTTTTTTAGAATTTCATATTTTTATAACTTTGTGCATGCAAGTTATGTTTCAAATTAAAATATTAATGTTTTAATTTATAATGGTTTTTTTATAAGATTAGTTTGGATATTGGTTTGTGTGCTACCCCTTATTCAAGTCTGACAAGAGTGCTTTAGGATTTAAAAAGTGTACATCACATAATTATACTTGTTGAGACTTATAATATGTTACTTTTCCTATAATATGAGGATGAGTTAACCTACACCCTAAGGTGAAAAGGAAGTTGAGAGCTATGCTTTGACTATAGTCGATCAGGAGGCCACCATGGCCAAGATAATTTCTTTGAGTGATGTTGAGCATGCAGCACGGGGACCACAAGTTTAGCCTTATTGGTTAGAAAGATGGTGGAATCAGTAAGACAAGCGACTATTGTTGTTATTATTGCAGTTAATCCTACTTCACCTCACCAATTCAGCCAGAACCTCAGGCTTTTCAAAAAACATACCTTGAGATGCTTAAGAAAAATAGGGCCGAGGATTTCAAGGGTGAGGAGTTTGATATATCTCATAGGGCAGAATATTGGCTAGATAGAACTATGAGGATTATGCAATAGTTAAGGTGGACTCCGAAGGAGTATCTGAATTGTGTATCTTTTCTTTTTGTAGATGAAGCCTTCAAGTGGTGGGAGACTATTACAAAACATAAGGTAGATGAAGACTTGGAATTCTTCCTTAGAAATTTCAAGAAAAAGTATATCACTGAGCATTATCTAGACTAGAGAGGCAAGAGTTTGTAAACTTAAGATAAAGACAAAGGTCTATATCCAAATATGATAAGAATTTCACAAATCTTAGCTGGTATGCAAAGGTGATGGTTTCTACCCAAGAGGACCGATGCAAGTGGTTCGAATATAGGCTTAACCTTGACATTATACTTCATGTTGCTTTTATAAAGCTAAGGGATTTCTTAGCCTCAATTGTAGCTTGGCACATAGTAGAAGAGATTTAGAAGATGAGAGAGAAATGAGATAGCTTCCAGAGGAAAAGGTTCTTTAGGCAAAGGCAAGCAAGTTCAACCTCTGCAGTAGATAAGAAATAAGAGGGTGATCATTCTAAGCACCAATCGAGTCAAAAACATGGTCAAACATAGAAGTTAGGTCAGGGATTAAGAGCTTAGTTTAGGCAACATATAACACCCCTTACTCATTTCATACACTAGATCTGAATAAAGAGCAGCACACAAACCAATATCCGAACTACTCTATAAGAAAAACCTATATAAATTAAAACTTTTTTTAATTAAAATATTCTTTTTATGTTTAAATTGTAAAAATGGTGAATAATCAAAAATACATTTTATGAGGCATACAAATGGGGTCATTATGTTTAAAATTTGACAGTATAACGGCTGTATCGAGACACTTTCCAAAAAAGTAACTTATTAAAAAGCATTTCCATAAAATCATATAATATATCTCCACTCAAATCAAGTCTATCTGACCCTACATCATCAACACAAGGCAGCACTCTAAAGCATGCATGAGAAATATAAATCATACAAGTCATGTAAGCATTTAAAAACTTTTAAAAGAAAACTTAAATCATTTGTTAACAAGAGATTACATAACGTGATTACAAAAATGCAAATTAAGCCTAATCTCTCATTTTTCATAAGAGTGCTGTCTGACTAAATACATTACAAAAATTATACAAAAAGAGATCCAAAATACCCAAATGAGGTAGCTTCTCAATCTCTTATGGTTTTGAGG
>CANXYI011798585.1:0-11271 GCA_948208565.1 Hura crepitans
CACAAATATTACTGAGGCATGGATAACATCTTATAATAGTTAAAAAAAGGGCTACCATGATATCCACACTAATATATCTTATAATACATTAGTCAAATATGCTTTAGTATAATAAATGCACTAGATAAATGGGACCCACATGTCTTAAGGGGTTAGTCTCTTAATGCTAATGCATTAGCTTGGCTACATAACCTATACACTTATATGGGAAGTGTTGGGTAAGGGCCTTGTTAAGTAATTAAGTAGTGATATAGATATTCTCATAACAAATGCATTCTATTATTTCTTACTTCATGAACAAAATCAAGCTTAAACTATCTGCTTATAGTTAGCAAGTTATTATACAATGAAAAAAAACTCGTTTAGCCGACCATTTATTTTATATGCTCATAATATGATATCAAGCAAGTGTGCATCTTTAAGCATTTACATATGACCAGTATATCGATATTCATCTTATTGAGCAAACATTAAACATATAAGCAACTGAATCATAAAGTCAATGTTTTGTTTGTCACACATGATGATCAGAACATCTCACATGGTTATAGAGCATACTCATTAGCTAACTATTAGCTAGTAGGGAACACAAATGAATTAAAGAAGTATTTTAGAAATTTATTTACTAGAATAAAGAAATCAACTTTGCAAAATAAGAAATTATCACAAGTGAGAATATATATTATAACCTAGAAGTAATGCTATCAGTCATAAAAATAACAAAAAATTAAACATAACCAGTTAGGTAATTATGAATAAACAACATTAAAAAGAATTGAAGCACCATGTATTGCTCATAATATCATTGAATTTAAAAGATTATGTCTAAGATCAAGAGCCTAAAGCAAACCTCATAGAGACCAGGTTAGGATAGCTTTGGCTTGCTAGAGAGGGATTTACATAGATCTACAATATTTTACAGCTTTGCACTAATACCACATGAGTTATTTTTAGTGACTATGGCTATAGCCACAAAACAAAAATATATCAACTTACAAACTTTTTCAGCTTTATTAGCTTACAATTATAAGCTTATCAGCCCATCTGCCCATCCTTAGGCTTATTATAGGAGTGTATTAACTATAGCTCCAGAATAAGTTAAAGATTAAATTTGAACACAACCTAGCATTCTTACCTTATCACATATAATAGCTCATAAAGTTATTGATTCATAGTAATACACAAATCCATAATACACACACACCTAAAATGGTTGTATAAGTGAGGTTTAAGCCATGTACAATTAATTGTTATGGGATCTAGACAATTGCATTACTATTATATATGGTCATAGCTAGATAATCCAAAATTGCACTTCCCACCACAACACCTTAGGTTAATACAAGTAAGCAACAGGTAAATACTCCTTTAATATAGCTACATTATGTGGATTGTTAGCCATGCTCAGCTAACACACATGCACATTATTATTTCATACTCAACAAGTGATATAAATGGTATACCATAATAGTGTCGAGTTCACTTGTATTTTTACAACCTATATAGGCCCCATGCTACTTTATTATATATTATTTTGATCTTTATCTCTACTTATCATACTATGAGATATGGACATACTAGAGTACCACTGAGAATACTTACTTAGCATAATAGTTTTGCCTTATGTAGATTATAGGAGTCAAAGATGTTAAGTGAAATAGATATACAATTTATCTATAGTAAAGGGAGCAAGCATTAAATCACAAATAACAAGAATCCTAAAGTTGTACAGGTGTCTTTAGGTTTTTATTTTTAGTGTGTACATGACATGTACGGTTAGTGTTAGGGAAGGATGTATACACCTAAAATTTTGTTAAGTATATGTAGTGATAGTCTAGTGATGTATATGAGGCATCTAAATGTCCTCTTAAGTAGAGTGTAATGAACTATGAATGATTTGGGTCCCTATGTGCATGTGTTAATGTGATATAGGAATTGAGTCAGCTAAAAGTTGACAGGTTATGAGATTTTTTTTAGGATAGAAAAACCCTAATTAACCTCTTCCTTTAAGGAAGATGTTTTAGTTGTGTCCTTGAGTTCATATAGGTTTAAAGACCATAGGTTTTAAAATTTCTTGATTAGCTGTGGTTAGTACATGTCCTCAAAATCTTCTTAATAGGTGAGAATTGTGACATATACAAGGGAGGAAGTCTTGTAAATTTCTTTTTAAAAGTAGTTTAACTTCATGATTCGGCATAGCAAGAGGTAACCCTCTCCTAAAAGTACTAGTTAGGCCATTGTAGGGGTGTTACAAATGATTTTCTATCTAATTAATTGGTGTTTACTTAAGAAAATAGTTTTGAGTTTTCCATAATAAAAGTTACATAAAAATGTATTTTAACGAAGATGAATCTCTCAGAGATAGGCATTGGGGAATTATTGCCAATTCGTTTGGAATTACGGGTAGTTATCAAGTCAAATAAAAAATAATAAATGACTCGATTTATGGATGTTCAATTTACATATCTGCTTTATTTTATATTTTGAATATTGTAATTTATTTTATTTAATATGAAAATGTGACATGTATGCTTTATTAAAATGATTGCTTGCATGATATGGGATTGAAAAACATTAGAATACGAGGAAGGTATATTATTAAGGCACAAATAAGATTTGAGTTTGAACCCTTACTAGGCAAAAGATTAGTGGTCCTGGTGTAAAGCTAAGTAGTGACTCCAAACACTAACCACTTTGTCCCCAGTATAATAAAAATCTATAGTGGCAACTCCACTAGGGACTGAGAATTAAATCTAAAAGTGCCCAAATAATTTGCCTTCTAGTATTCTAATTTTTATCAATCTCATGCATTTTATCATATAAAAATTGTGTCCCTTTTTACCTTAGATGGTGTAGCAAACTATGAATCTATTTTTCATTAAAGAATGGGGAATTGCTGGCATATCTATCACTCACAAGCCTCGTAACTTTGGGTATATTAAATGGTAAACTAACTTATTGCTATTATCCTTAATTAGAAAGACCTATTAGGAGGGACCCCACTTGTGGGTGCCATGAAGCATTTTTAGACTAAACCATGAAGCCCATATAGTTAAACTTAGCAACTTCGCTTAGGTTGTATAACTCTAAGTGTTTACAATTGCATTATGATTACTATGTGGGCTATTACATCTAACCTTATTTGAAGTGGGGCTAAGCCTATTGTCACTTTTATCTAGAATGAGCCTAACCTAATTTCACCTCAAATTAGACTTAAATGTTATAGGCCATTATCTTGTTATGTGCTTTAAATATGAGAGGTCATTAGCCCTAATTTAAGCCTATAAATGAACCTGGGTGCCCTCTATTAATGCTTAGGTAACCCTACTTAGGGAAGGAATGGCTTGACCACATGAAATATGGTTGGAAGGCTTATTACTTGTGTTTATTCATGATGTATCACATACATACCATACATCATATGCACACTATGCATCATGCACTATAAATATATTAATCAAGCATCATGATCTAACCCTTTATTTTATAGCCATCATTAATCCCTTATTCGTAACTCAATGGAAGAGAGTAGGCAAGTGCATTTACAAAACCAACAATCAAGCACTAATCCCACCTAGCAGAGGAACCATGTCACTGAGGCCATACTGATAAAGGCAATGGGAGAGATAGAAAGGAGGATGACGGCAGCATTTACCATTGCCATACTAGCACATGTTAAAAAAATGGTAGGCCAGACTTCTACAACTCACAAAAGAAAGGAGGTAAAAGATAAGGTGGATGATTAAGTGTTTGATAAAGAAATACCTCTAGTTAGGAATGCTTACAATAGGGTCCCTCCACCTAAACAAACTAAAGATGATTAGATCAAAAAGTTGAATGAGAAAATAGAAGCTATGAGTTGGCTTTGTCACTAGGGGGAAATACATTGATATAGATGATGTTAGCTAAAGGCTTGACCGCACCATGCCTTAGAAATTCAAAATGCTAGATCCAAGTAAGTTTTATGGCACCATTGATCTAAGGACCCACTTTAAGTAGTATGCTATAGCCATAAAGGCCATTAGACTTTTAAGAGATGAAATAGTGGGCCTATTTAGTATGTCCCTTATTAGGTAAGCTTTGGATTGGTATCATTACTAGGAAAGGAGAGTTAAAGAAGATTGGGTCAAACTATCAAGAGCGTTCACTAGATAATATTCCAATAATGCTAGCACTGAGCTAACATTAAAATATCTTGAATTCATGAGACATAATCCTACTAAAACCTTTTTTGAATACCTTCTCGAACATCAACTAGATAAAGATGTTCATCTGTAATGCCAACCGCTATATAAATAGAGGGCTCACATCAAATGGCATTACTACTTGAGAGTAGTTGAAAGATATTGCCATTATCATGGAAATAACTATCAAAATAAGAAATTTAAGAGGACAGATAATTCAAGCAATTCTAATAATAACACTAGGGCTACCACTAAGACTGCAGATGTGAATGTTGTCTAAGGTAAATGCTACTCCAATCCATGAAAGTCCTTATCTTAGTGTTTGAACAAGCTAGTCAAATAAGGCAAGATACAACATCTCTAGCCTTAACCTCATAATGGCCCTCTGCCTCTTAATCACACGCATGAGTAGTATTACACCTACCATCAGAGAATAGGCCATGTTATAGACAACTACAAACTCATCAAAAAGTTATATAGGAGTTAATTGACACCAAATAGATATCAGATTTAGAGGCCTAGTTAAACCCACTTCCCAAACAACATCAGACCACATGCCTTCTTAAATCTAGCTTAACCAAAGACTATGTGCTAAGAGACATCTATAGATCTGACCATGAGAAAAGTGAGGAGGTGAGAGCATGCGAGGCCATCCTTATGACTGGCTTTTAAGAGACTGAGAGTGAAAGGGAGCTTAGGGAGAGTAAAGGGTTTTAGGGATGGATCTTCTAATAAGGATCCCAAAGAGGGTAAGAGAGAGCAAATATGGGTTACGGGAGAAACGGTGGAAAAAGTGGAGAAAAATATCCTAAAAAAAAGACTAAAGCTAAAGAAGATGAGAATGATTAGGTGCTTAAATAGTTAAAGGGAACCTAAGACCATATTAGCATATGGGATCTGTTAATGTCTTCATAGTCCCATAGATAGAAAGTAGTTGAAGCCTTAGGAAAGTTTGTAGTATCTGCCACCATTACACCAGAAGGGCTAGTCTAGGTTATGAAAATCTAAAAGGTTGGGATCATTATCTTCTCAATTTATGACTTACCATTGGAAGAAAGAAAACACAATTAGCCACTCTTATCAAAGCTTACGTGAATAAGAAGATAATAGGGTGTTCTATGGTGGATAATGGTTCATCATTATATGTGTGCCCAGTAAAGTTTCTAGTAGGTTTGGGTATCAAGAAAAAAAATTTAGAGCCTTTTAATATCACCAATAAAGACTCTAAGGACACACAAAGACAACCTAAAGGCTTGTTCACCAGTAAGGCTAAGTGGGGCCTGTTATTGATGAAGTTGAATTTATAGTTATTGGCAACCTAGCCACTTTACCAAGCCCTGGTTCCATAAGTTAAGAGGAGTCACTTCAACTCTGCACCAAATTATCAAGTTCATATGTAAAGGCAATATAATCACAAATAAAGCAAAAGTCAATAATGTAATGTTTACTCTTGCCATTGCAAACTAGTCATTCAATAGGTTCCATGTTGCTAAAAGATATGAGGATTACATGGATCCCATAAAGTTCAAAATTATGAAAAAAAATTAACTTCTTACTAGGAGTTAGCCTAGGCAAGAACTTTAGGGGATAATGAAACCATTATATATAAAGAGCCAAAAAGACACTAGAGTACTAGGGTCTAACCCTAGTTTAAAAGATAACCATAAGCAAAAAGGAACAGCCTGGAAGATCACCTTGTGAAGTAAGTGAAAACCAGGTACGATAGGACCTTAGAGCCAACAGTGGTAGCTGGTCGCTATAAGGATAGATTCAAGATTTTTATAGATGTCATAGATTAGGAATCAAAAAGCTTAAAGCATGTTAGTCAATGGGAGGAAGAGATCTTTCCCATCTTTATAGCAACTAAAGAAATCTATCCAACCATAGCTAAAGATGTACTTGATCTAGATCATAATTTATTTTTTAAAGAATTGTATTTGTTTGATGCCTTTAAGGTGAACAATTTTCTTAGTAATAAAGTGAACAATAAGTTTGATTATTTGTATGATGTTTCTCCTAGTGGTAGCATGTATTCTAATGATCATTACATGAGCATTTTTTACATTAATTATATTAAAACTAACTTGTTTAGTCTTAGTATAAATGAACAACCTAAAAATATATTAATTACCCATGATACTACTATAAAGGAAAGGAAAATTTTGAGAGATTACTAAAAAATATGAAAAATAATATTTGCCTGGAATTATGAAGACATGTTTGGCATTGATCGAAAGGTGGCCGAACATGCAATTCCAACTTTTGATCACATTGCCCTAGTTCATAAAAAGATTAAAAGAATGAGACTAAAATAGGCTAAAAAAGTTAAAGAATAGGTCACTAAGCTATCAGAATTCAAGTTTATAGAAGAAATAGTTTTCCCCACTTGGTTAGCCAACATTGTCCCTACACCAAAGAAAGATGTAAGGTTTAAGATGTGCATTAACTATAAAAACCTAAACAAAGCATTCCTTAAAGATGATTCCCTTACCTCATATCGAGGTGCTAGTTGGTAGTGTAGTTATGGTAGCCATGTACTCCTCTGTAGATGGTTTTTAAGGTATAACCAAATCCTTATGAAGGTCATAGACAAGTGCAAAATAGCCTTTATATTAGAATGGAGGTCATATTGTTATAAGGTGATGCCTTTTGGATTGAAAAATTTCAGAGTAATATGCTAGAGAATGGTCATTAAACTCTCATATGACATGATGCATAAAGAGGTAAAAGTCTATGTAGATGACATAATGGTCAAATCTATAGATAGAAAAGGACATTTCAAGGACTTAGAAAAGATCTTCCAAAGGTTAGACCAATTCAATATAAGACTCAACCTTAAGAAGTGTATTTTTAGAGTAACATTTAGGAAGTTATTAGCATTCATGGTTAGGAAGAATGGTATCGAGGTCGACCTAAACAAGGTGAAGGCAATTCTAGAAATGCCCACTTTATTGACAAAAAAAAAAGAGGTATAAAGATTATTGGGAACATTGTAATATATCAGTAGGTTTATAGCAGAGCTCACATTTATCTACAAACCCATATTAAAATTATTATGGAAGAACCAACCATGCAAATTAAACATTGATTGTTAGTAAGCATTTAAAGCCATCAAATAGTACCTAACCAAATCTCCAGTCTTAAAGCCACCCGAACTAAGGAAAGCCTTAATCATGTAGCTTATAGAAGAAGAGAATTCCATCGAGGCCCTTATTACACAAGTAAACAAGTTTGGTAGAATATGCAGTCTATTACTTAAGTAAAAAGCTACTCCCATATGAGTAGAGATATGTGGTAGTAGAAAAGACACAGTTAGGAGTGATTTAGGTCACCGAAAAGCTTTGCCACTACTTTTAATCACACAAAGTGGAGGCAGTAGCTACATATGACCCCTTATTATATCTATAGACTGCACCATCTCTAATTGGTAAAATGGGTAAGTGGATCATATTGCTAGAAAAGTTTGATATTTCTTATATGACCAAGAAGAGTATCAAAGGGCAAGTAGTAATAGACTTCCTAACACAACAGCTGATTGATAATAAGGAGGTAGAGTTTAAATTTCCAAAAGAATATCTAGGTGTAATATCATATGAAGGATGGAAAATGTATTTTGATAGACCAGTTAACCAAAAAGATATAAGCATTAATGCATTGGCTATCTGCCTAAAAAAAGAACACATATTCTTTGCAAGAAAGTTATACTTTCTAGCCACTAACAATATTGTTGAATATGAAGCATGCAACTATGGCATCAAAACTTTATTCCTACTGAGAGCAAAAATAGTTGATGTCTATAGGGATTCCATGTTTGTAATACAACAGGCAAAGGGTAATTGGAAGGTCAAAGATAAGAATCTCAATAGGTGCATTAGAATAGTCATAGATTTGTCAGAGGCATTTGATAGATATACTTTCCACCACATTCAAAAAACTAAATCAGGCAGCTGACACCCTTGTAACTTTAATGTCAGTAGCTAATCTCACTAAGGAGGATATGCTCAAGGCAATATATTTCACTAAGCCAAGACATCCAATGCACATAGGCATAGTTAGTATAATAGAGGTAGAGACAAGTTGTGAACTACCTTAGTACCATAACATTCAAACATACTTAGAGATAGGGGGATATCTTGATTATGCAAGTAAAAAAGATAAGAAAGTATTCCAAAAGCTATTAACTCAGTTTATCTCCTTTTAAGGAATGTTGTACAAAAGGCACTATGATAGTGTTCAACTCAAATATGTGGATGAAAAAGAAGCTTAGAAGATACAAGCAAAGGTACATAAAGGTGTTTTTGGTCCACATATGTATGGGTGAAACTTAGCAAAGAAGATCATGATAATGGTATACTACTAGTAGACAATGGAGATAGATTGTTTTAACTTCATCAAGAAATTTCACAAATGCCAAATCTATGCCAATTTGAGTCACCTACCACCCATAGAATTGACTAGTATATCTTCTCTATGGCCTTTTACTATATGGGGAATTGACATATTTAGAGAGAGAAGGCCATCTACAGTGAGGGGTCATAGATATATAGTCTTTGTAATTGACTACTTTTCAAAGTGGGTAGAGGCTGAATTTTTTAATAAATTTAAGGCAATATAGGTGGCTAAATTTATTGAGAGAAATATCATTTATAGGTATCAGTTGCCATAATAGGTAACTTTAGACAATGGAGTACAATTTCAAGGTGAAACAAAAAAGCTCCAATAGAAGTATGGGTTTGAGCACCATAAATCTTCCCTTTATAGGCCTTAAGCCAATGGTGCAATAAAGGCAGCCAATAACAATGTCAAAAATATCTTATAGAAAATGATTGTGACTTATAAGGATTGGGCAAAAAATGTTGCCATTAACACTTTAGGGTTATAGGATGATTGTCAAAATTTCAACAAATGCCATGCCTTACTCACTAGTGTATGCAATGAAAGTTGTACTAGTTAGAGAAATAGAGGTCCCTTCATTAAGGGTAGCCATGGAAGTGAAAGTGCTAGAAGCTAAATGGGTAAGGGCTAGATATGAACAATTGGTGTTAGTAGATGAAAAGTGGATGAAAGCTTTATATCACATGCAACTGTATCAAAAGAAACTCACTGGAGCCTACAACAAAAAAAGTCAAGCAAAATCCCATCCAAGAAGGTGATCTTGTCTTGAAAAAAACTAGGCTTTTGCTAATAAAGCCCAAAGAGAAGTTTAAGCCTAATTAGGAAGGTCTATACACAGCAAAGAAAGTACTCAGGCATGGGGGCATCAAAATGTCTTATTTAGAAGGCAATGAGTTCTTAGAGCCTATAAACATGCACAGATTGATTAAGTACTTATGTTAAAAAAATTTCACTAAGTTGAAAACCCCAAAAGGGGTAGCTTAGGCAAAAATTAGGACACCCCTATGAGGTCAAAACCTAGAAATAGGCACTTCATACAAAAGTTAAGGGAATAGAAAAAAATGTTCAATCAAGAAAACCTACAAAGGTTGATTGATAACAGTGGTATTATCAAAGGGCAATTAATATATTTACCAAGCTTAAATGGGTTAGTATTAAATGTAATTAATGTTGGAATTGCTTAATCATGATCACTGGTGTGCAAATTTCCATCTAGTGAGAAAAATCCTACAAATAATTGAACTCTAAAAAGTCTAGATACAAGATTTTCTTTCTAGATGTAAAGGATATATATTTATTTCTTCTCTTCAATAAAAATTCCATGTCATCTCTTAATCTATTAGTAATGCAATCCTTGTAATGATCATACACACTTATATCACTAGCTTTATGATTAGGCACATTCTTCAACACAAAATGACATTTCCAAAAATCTAGATAACAATATAGAAAATGTTGTGTCAAGTATCTGCCCTGAAAAGCCTAAAGGTTCGGGTGGAACCCAATACATTAAACTAAACTATCTCTAAATTTGATAGGTGATATAAAGGGTTGCATGCCTTAATCTAATTAACATAACATAGCTCGAATGACAAGATATAAAAAGTGAGAAATCTTCCACTAAGGACACATTTATTGAATCTCAATTATCTTACTAAGCCACACAGTCCACATCTCCATTATATTGAATTTTCTCTTAAGTATTCTCTCACAATAATGATTTAAGGCATACCTAAACCAAACCCTCTTAGGGAGTACAATAAGCAATTATATCTTCTTCTATAACCATATTTAAAAAAAATTGTTAGGTTGGAAAAACCAAAAAGGACCACTTAAGCAAAAATTAGGCAAACCCGCTAGTGAAAAAACACTTACGGGTGCACTAGAAAAACTTATGTTAAAAAAACTAAAGTGAAAACCCAAATAGGCTCTCTAGGTGAAAAAGAAATATACCAGTAAAAGCAGAGGACTTCTAGCCACAAAATCAAAGTCACCTTCCGAGGCATCCAATCCTCAAATGGTCTTAACAACAATAATGCCAAAAGGATTGTTCTTAGAATATACTCTGGTTAGTACTTGAAAGATTTTATAGTCATAATGCTTGTCCTTATGAGTGACCCATAATAAGTCACTAAAAATGCACAACAAGATGTATTTCACCCATTCCATTAAACCAGGCAAAAGTTAATCAACAAAATTAAGCACTGTCTATATAGAAATAAGGCTTACACTTGGGATAACATTTTAAGCCACTAAAGGGGAGATCCCTTGTAACACCCCCTACCCATTCCCAAAGGAAACAAAGAAAGTGTGCTACTTCCCGTAAGTCACCCATCCTTAAATTACCCTAGGGTTCATTCATTTAACACTTATGACATATTGAATATCTTTATCCTATCTTGACTATCTAGTGATTAGTATTGCACCATCTTCTAATATTGCCTATTTTAGTTTGATAAAACACTAACTTATAACTTTTATCCAATTTACAAAAATTTGGGCATCATAACGACTACTCGAGTGAAAAACTAAAAATATTTTCTACATAAAAAGCAATTCTATGACATCACAACCCCAATCCTCACACTTAGGCCCTTCTGGCCCCCCACATCAACCATCATCACTAGCACATAACAAATCATAGGGTCTCAAACCCACAATTATATAACAACTAAGCAACCATATATATATA
>CANXYI011798706.1:0-10339 GCA_948208565.1 Hura crepitans
CATAACATTAAACTAACATTTAATATACTTTATTCAAACCATACATCACTCATAAATGGCCAATATATCTCAAGACTCTTATAGTCTTATAGTACTTTAATTATATTATCATTAACTATATTCTCACTACATATTTCTTCATGCCACTAAATTTAGAATAAAAATAAAATATTATATTTCTAACAATCACATGTTTATAACTGTGTTTACTCTACCCAAATTTATGAGAACATAACACCTATGGGTATTGGGATTTTCTTATGTAGTGGTCCACATTTTGGACCTGAACGATTGTTGCACTAGTGTAAACCCATGCAGTAGCCCTTAGGGACTTGAATGGTAGTTGCACCTATTTACAAATCTAATACTATCATATACAAGTTAGAGTTATACTATAAGTGGACTTATAACCAAAATCGACACTATAATGTCTAGTAGCTACTAACTATCCCTAGTTAACTGATCAACCTATCCATCTCTAGGTTGTTATTCATACAGTCTATTTTTGTTTTCATCATTTTCTTTATTAAGCCTTATTTTGATTTACTCATTTCGATCTTCGCAATCGATGCCCTTTTATAAATCGATAAAATTTTATTATTTCCCTTTTTTCATAATTAATTAGTAGAATTCCATATAATACAATCAATCACATATTTTTCATAGCATTCTTACTTGCATAATTTAAATTAAAAATATTCATTTTCATGCTTGCATGCACATACTATAAATTTCATGCTTATATTAAGGCTTACACATTTACTTAAAGAAATTATGCCATTTGGTAACAATATAAACATATTCACATTCTAAGATATATTATAAATCACGAGATGTATCATTTTATCAAGCTAAAGTTATGTTCTAATTAATTGATCCATTAGGCCATAAACATTACAATTAGCATTTTTTTCTTCATTTAATTATACTTCAACCTTGCAATTTCTATATCTCCTCATTACCATAATTCCAAAATTAGTATATTCACAACATACTCAGTATCATGCATCTTATACATATAAGAAATATCTATCATAATGATATAAAATCATAACAACCTATTTTATCTCATAATACATAATATATAATTACCATTAGAAGTCATTATGTACTAATTTCACATGTGATTCATTATACACATCTTTTCACCTATAAAGGCCATTTAGCCACCTTAATTTTCTATATATCAATATATTTCTTCCTTCTTTTATCATGTGGTAATATTTTATTTGATCCTATAACATCATTTAAATGTCAAATACACCTATATAACATAATACATACATCTATACCTACACCTAATCATTCAACCATTTATATTCATGGATACATACCATTAACACTTTATACATACCCAATTTCACATCCTTAAAACTCATTATACACAATTATTTTCTCCATTTTCATAAAAATGTGCATTTATACTAGCATATACGTAATTGCATATATTATATATAAATGATGACATGCTTTATTTACAATAATTGGATCAATTGCACATACCTAGTGATTTTGAAAAACACTACAAAGCTTAACTACACCTTCGCTTTGCACTTATCGCACTCTTACTTTGATTCGACAATTGCCCATCATAGATTCAATTTTAGAAAAATCATAAAAATTCATACGATACTTGAAAAATTCAAATGACCACATTTTTTTAACTCTTAGGCACCTGCTTAATATGGGAAAATATTAGAATTTCAAAATTCATACCCAATCAAAAAATGGGCACTATTCCTTTAACTTGAAAACATGAAAATTCATCTGTTTTTCTCTAAAATATCACCAAATACAGTGTCTAAAACCTTTGTGAACTTATTTACTATAATTTATTTTTGAATTACAGCTTTATATTGCATGAAGTAATGAAGAAAAATGGAGAAATTCTCCCTAGAGTGTTGTCAAGAAAATGAGGGAGAAAGGGTAAGGGGTGAAAGTGATCTTTGACCAAAAAAAGTCAATTTTTAAGGTATTTATAGGTAGAAAATAAATAATTTTTAAATCCTTAAAAAATTCATTTCTTTCCCATTTTAAGTCCTTTTTTTATCATTCCACTTCTAAAAATGAGATAAATCAAGTCTCTAAATACTATAAAAATTAGAGTTCAAAAATCAAAGAAAATTAAATTAAAAAATCAAAGAAAACTAAATTAAAATATCAATTTTATGCTTCCCAAAATAAGAAAATACTTTCTGACCCTAAAAAATTCCAATTCTAGTTCTATTAGACTCAGTGGATTTTTAGTATCATATTATACAATTTTTAGAATTTTTTTAGCAACTTTGAAAATTATTTTTAGTTCAGCCTGCCGAAAAATTTTTCTTAGTGTTTTTAACCTATCAAATGAACTCTGATTAACTTCAAACTTTACCCAAATTTATTTTATGTCTAATACTTTCATTCAATAATTTAGTACACCCTGAGCCTTAGGTGTACTATTTATCTTAGGAAATTATTATTCATAAAATCGAGTAATTTTTAGGTTGTTACAAAAGATCTCTTCCTCTTATTGATGAATATAATACAAGTCTCTTGATTCCTAATCTATGACATCTGCAAATATCTTAAACTCGAGCCTATAATAGCTGGCTACCACAATTGGCTTTAGGGTCCCATCATACTTGGTCTTCTCTTTACTTCACAAAGTGATCTCTTAGGCTATTCCTTTTTCTACTTATGGTTGCCCTCTAGACTTGAGTCATACCCTAGTCCTTTAATGTATTTTTGGCTCTTAATCTATAATGGTTTTGTTATCCCTTTAAGGTTCTTACCCAGGTTAGCTCTTAGTGAGAAGTTTATTTTTTTCATAACTTTCAACATTATGGGATCCATGTAATTCTTTTATATTCTAGCAACATAGAACTTATAAAATGATTGGTTTGCAATGGTAAGAGTAGATAATGAATGGTTGACTTATGCATTAATCATGATTATTCTGCCTTTATATGGGAACTTAATCATTTAGTGCAGAGTTGAAGGGACCCCTCCTAACTTATGCAACTAAGGTCAACCAAGTAGTACTAAAAATATGGCTAGGATGCCAATGACTATGAATTCAATCTCACTGATAATAGGGCCTACTTAGACCTTAGTGGTGAATAAGCCTTCGGTTTGTCTTCATATATCATTATAGGCTTTAATGGTGATACTGAAGGGCGTTAAATCTTCCTTTTTGATACCTAAACCTACTAGGATTTTGACCAATCATACATATAATGATGAACCATCGTCTACCATGGCACACCTTATTTTCTTCCCATTTACCTTAGATTTGATAAAGAATGGCTGATTGTGATCTTTGCCTTCCCATGGTAGGTCATCATATGAGAATGTGATGATTCCAATATTCCCAACTTTCATGACCTAGACTAGCTCTTCAGGTGTAATACTGGTACATACTAAAAACTATCCTAAAGCTTCAACTACTTTCTATTTATGGGACTGTGAGGACATCAATAGATCCCATATGCTAATATGGGCCTGGGTTTTTTTTAGCTATTTAAGTACCCTAGTATTTTCAGCCTCTTTGGTTTTAGTCTCTTTTTTTGGGAGGATCTAACCATTTTTCTCAACCTTTTCAATAATTTCTCCCTTAACTCATATTTCCTCTCTCTTACCCTTTTTAGGATCCTCATCAGAAGATCTATCCCAAAAACTTTTTCTCTCCCTAAGCTCACTTTCACTCTCATTTTCCTAAAAGCCAATCATTAGGATGGCTTTGATTGCTCTCACCCTTCTAACTTATCTCATGGTCAGATCTATAGATATCTTTCAGCATATATTCTTTGAGCAATTTAGATTGAAGAAGGCTTAAGGTTTAATAATGTTTAGGAAGTGGGCTTGACAAGACCTCTGGATCTAGTATCTACTTCATGTCAATTAACTCCTATATAACTTTATTAAGGACCTTGCAATTGTCTATAAGATAGCTTGTTCTCTAGTGGTAGGCACCATACTGGTTATGCCTATGATTAGGAGGCGAAGGGCCATTCTAAGGTTAAGGTTAGAAAGGTTGTATCTTGCCTTCTCTAAATAACTTTCTCAAACACTAGGATAAGGACTTTCATAGATTAGAGAAACATTTAACTTGGATAGCATTTACATTTACAATCTTAGTGGTACCCCCAATATTATTGTTAGAATAGTTTAAATTGTCTGTCCTTTTAAATCCCTTATTTTGATAGGATGTTTCCATGTCAATAGCAATATCCTTTAACTGTTCCTAAGTAGTAATGCCTTTGGTTGTGAGCTTATTGTTCATGTAGCCATTAGCATTTTGGATAAACATCTTTATGTGGTAAATGCCATTGGGCTTGTTTCTCATTTTTAGCATCTTAGCCCTCTATTATTCAGGGTAATTCGAGAAGATTTCATTTGATTTCTATCTTACCCATTCCAAATCTTTTAGAGTTACTTTAATGCTGGCATTATTAGAATATTGTCTAGTGAAGGCCCTTGTTTGTTTAACCTAATCTTCTTTAACTCCCTTCTTCTAGTACTGATACCAATCTAAAGCTTGTCCAGTAAGAGATACGCTAAACAAGCTTACAATTAGGTCTTCTAAAAGGTTGGTAGCTGTCATGGCTATAGCATACTACTTCGAGTGGGTCCTTAGATCTATGGTGCCATCAAACTTGGTTAGGTTCAACATCTTGATTTTGTGAGGCATGGTGTGATATGGCTTTAAGCTAATGTCATTTAGATTAATGTCCTTCCTTTCAGTGATAAGCTGACTTATAGCTTCTATTTTTTTTCATTCAACTTCTTGATATGATCATTTTCAATTTATTTAGGTAGAGAGACTCTATTATAAACATTTTTGATTAGAGGGATGTCTTCATCAGACACCTAATTATCTACCTTATTTATGACCTCTTTTCCTTTGTGATTTGTAAAAGTCTGGCCTCCTCTTTTTGAGCATACATGCTCGACATAGCTTTGGTAAGTGCCACCATCATCCTCCTTTCTAACTCTCCCATGGCTTTCATTAGCATGGTTTCGGTGACAACTTCATCGACTGACATGGCTCCTCTCTTAGGTGGGATTGGTGCTTGATTATTGGTTCTATAAAGGCACTTACCTACTCTCTTCCACTGAGTTGTAAATGAGGGATCAATGATGACTATAAAACAAAAGGTTAAATGTGATACATGATTAATATATTTATGGTGTATGATGCATGGTATGTATGTGCTTCTGCATAGACAAACACAAGCAATAAAACTTCTAACCTTATTTCTCCCACACATATAGTCAAACTATTTCTATCTTAGGTGGGGTTACCTAAGCGTCAGCAAGGGACACTCAAGTTCGTTTATGGGCTTAAATTAGGCCCAATGACCTCTCATATTTATAATGTATGCCAAGATGGTAGCCTATAGCATTTAAGTCTAATTTGAGGTGAAATTTGGCTAGGCCTATCATAGGTAAAAAGGCATAATGGTCTTGGCTTCACTTTAAATGAGGTTAAATGTAATAAGCCCATATAGCAATCATGATGCAATAACAACTACTTAGGGCTATATGACCTAAGGAAAGTTGTTGAACTTAACTATATGGGCTTTATTGTTTGGTTTAAAAAGGCTTTTATGGCTCCCATAAGTGGGGATCCCTCTTAATAAGTCTTTCTAATCAAGGATAATAATGACTGGTTAGTTCAGTAATTAATATATTTGATGGTATGAGACTTGTGAGTTATGATATGCTAGCAATCCCTCATTTTTGAATGAAAAATGAGTTCATGGTTTACAACACCATATAAGGTAAAAAGGGACATAGTTTATATATAATGAAATGCATGGGACTAATAAAAATTAAAATGTTAGAAGGTATATTATTTGGGCACTTTTAGATTCAATCTCATCCCAAGTGAAGTCACCACTATAGACTTTTGATGTACTAGAGATGTGGCAGCTAGTGTTTAGAGTCACCACCTAGCTTTATACTAGGACTATTGATCTTTTACCTAGAAAGGGTTTGGAATTAGATTTTTTTTATGCCCTAATAATATACCATCCTTTATATTCCAACTTTTATAAATCCTGTATCATACAAGCAAGCATTATAATAGAAAACATATATGTCATCTTTTCACATGGAGAAAGTAAGTTGCAATCTTTAAAATGTTTAATAAAGCATAAATGTAAATTGAGCACCCATAAATTTTGGTCATTTATTAGTTGTTGTTTGACCTGACAACTACTCATAATTCAATAGGAATTGACAGTAATTGCCTAACTCCCATCTCTAGGAGATTAGCTTATGTTTAAATACATTTTATGTCACTTTTATTAAGGAAAACTCAAAACCATTTTATTATGAAAACACTAATTAATTAGATAAAAAATCATTAATGTGAGGTTAGACTTTTTACATGTAAAACAAGTTGTTCAACTATCTATTACAACCCAAAAATAAGCAAAAGAAGATAAAAGGTACAAAACCAAATAAGTGAACATGAAATAAATAATTGGTCCTATTTTTGTGTTGCTAAGTTCGTGGGAACAACAAAATATCATAATTGATATGTTCATTTGAACCTCATATCTAGCATAAATGGTCAATCTTACATAACTCTTGAGAAAATATTTAGTAACACAAATAGAGGCCTATGAGGACCTAATAGCATTGTCCAACAAGATGATCAATAATACATATAATGCCTCGACTATTCTAATATTGTAATTACACAGTACCCGAGATCGAAAAAGTGCGCCCGGAGTGCTAGGTCACTTGTGTGAAACTCGACATTGGGCATACTACCTAATAAACTTTAAGGGGCCTAAAAAGGAAGAAAATGACTTGAATTAAAAATTTAGCAAAACTAATAAATCATAATAGGCTGTAATCTAGTGGCCCGTAGGGTTATATTGATTCAGGCAGGGAATAACCTGGGATGTACCTAGACAAACCCAAAAATAGCATCCTTTAAAGGTTAAAATTTCCCCTGAGTCCATTGGTGAAAGAAATTTTGAATTCCAAGGTTGTTTACAAATTTTCTTAATTTTGAGGTTTTACATGTAAATCAAGGTAGTTGATTTACTGTCTTGTCAAAGGAATTTGGTTGTGAAAATTTACGTGCTCCTAAATAAAGGCATTTAAAGATTTTTAAAATAAATGCAATAATTTTTAAAAATTCATGTGAGATTTTAAAAATCCCCAAAATTCTTTCAAAAAATTAAGATTCTCAAGAATTTAGTACACTTACTTCCCAAAGAAATTTTATGAGCATCTAATTGGGCCTAATTGAGGATTTTAGGAACAAGCATAATGATTTTTCAACTTGTGAGTGATTTTTAAAAATTCCCTGAAGTTTAAGCCTAAATTTCTTGAAAAATCAAAGTTCGAGAAATTTAAAATTTTGGAGGCTCGAGAATATTATAGTGTAGGCAAAATGAATAACTAATAAGCAAATGAATGAAAGAAAAGAAGGAAAAATAAAATGAAATGCAATGAGAAAAAAATATACAAGTAAGAAGAAAACAAATAAAAGATATATATATATATATGTGTGTGTGTGTGTGTGTGTGTGTGTGTGTGTGTGTGTGTGGAAAGGGGATTAATATTAATAAGTAATAATAATAAGGAGTGAAAATGGAATTTGGTAAATAAAAGAAATATTAAGGGTAGCTAAAGTAAAAAGAAAAGAAAGAAATAGGAAAAAGAAGAGAGGCAGAAAAAGGGAAGGAGAAAAAAAAGGGAAGAAAGAAAGAAGAAGAAGAAAGAAATGGAGGAAGAGCTACTGGAGGCAGCTGTAGCTAAAGCTATTGGTGACACTAGGAGAGCTTTAGCAATCATATAGTAAAGAAAAAAGAGAGAGAGAGATCTAAGGGGGGATAATAGCCCCTAACCAAGTAGGTAAGGAAATGTCCATTTTCTTTTTGGTCTAGTTCCTTTCATTATTTAATCTTAAAGTGTTAGGGTGATCAATTATTGGAATGAGAAGTTTGATAAGGTTTTATGCAAAAATTGAAAATGAATTGGATTAAATAAAATGGAAGTTAGGAAGGAACAATTGCTGCTAGAAATGATTTTTGGATAGGAGCAGCAGAGAGTATTTTAGGCATAACTCTCTATGTAGATGTCAAAAAAATGTGAAACTAGTGGAAAATTAAAGTTAACACATAGGACTATAAGTTTATACAAGAAAGTTTCCCCTAATTCATTGTAGATTTTGCCCAAAAAATCCTATTAGTGGAGGTACCTACACTATCTATAGAATTCCTAAAATAAGAATAATAGTCTTTATTCATCAAGCCATAACTCATAATATAGTTGTTGAAAATGCATGATTCTTGAACATAATGAAACTAGACTCATAAGGCTAAAAGTTTTATCTATAAGGCTTGAATCAATTATGGACTTAACCTACTAAAAAATGTGACAAAAATTGAGTTTTGAAAACTGGGATTAATAGAGTGTCTTAAGAGCAGTAGAGGGTAATTAGGCTATAATGTTTTGTATAGTGGTTAGAATAATGTGAAATAAAATTCTGACAAAATATAAAGTATAGGGGTATAAATTTGTGGAAGAGAGTTTGCTCTAATTAAGTATATTTTTTTGCCTAAAAATTCAGACAATGAGATGGTACTAGTGCTATCTATAGAATGTTAGAAGTTAAAAGATTAGGAAAGGTTGTGTGGATGAAAGGAAGGCACCACGAAAGTGAAATGGACTCAAAAGATGATAGTCATACATGGATAGGTATATGTATTCAATATAGAATATTTGCTTTGATGTGTAAACTCTAAATAACACATTTGCCATTTATGTGTTAAACCTTAAATGATGCTTATTGTATGCTAATACATGTGCTATGTGTGTGTGAATGATCAAATGAGGTTTCAATCATGAGTGTGCAAGTTAATTAGGACTGAATGTCTAAGTTGGTGCTCGTTGCATATACATTTTTAATAATTAAGAGTAAGTATCTTTGAGCATCATGCATGAGAAGGTAGATGCTTAAGCATAAAGTATGAGTAATTACTTTAAATTGAATGAAATGGCATGAAAATAAATATGGCATTAGGACAATTATAAGGCATTTAATGTGTTACTATGCAATAATTCAAAGTGTGGCATCAATGAGATTAATGGCTGATGAATGTATGTAAAGTGGTAGGCGAATGCTTGCTATATAGGTGTAATGCATTTTTATGATGCATTAAGACATAAATTCATTATGGGATTTTTAGGCATTTTGGTATGTTATATGAAATCAATGTGCACATGTGTGTGTGTGTGATTAATGAATGATCGAATATGAAATTATGACATATATGAGATGTCAATGGTGAGAATATGTGGGCCGAATGTCTTTAATGTGTGATAAACATAATTTATGTGTTAATATGGCATAAAGTGAAGGTATAAGCAATACATGTGGAAACAAGGCATAAATGCATTTATATGTGCCTTAATATGATTAAATGATTAAGTATGTGCTTATAGAAGTGGTCGAACGCCACTTTGACTTAAGTATGGATTTTTATCATATAAAGATGCACTTTGTGACTTAACATCAATAAGTCCTAATATTATATGTAATATGGCATGTGGATGTGAGTTGTATCTTTTATGCATATTCATGATGAATTGTGCAATATAAGATATGAATGCATGACAATGATGAGAATATAAATCTGCTTGAAATGAGAAGTGCATGTATGATGTATGTTTTGCCATATAAGGCCTAATGGTGCTATAAATGGCAAGTTGAGGAACTAATGAGAATATAGATGCATGGATGTGTCTTATGACATCATTATGTGATAATAAAGCTTATGAAAGTGAATGCACATGAATTGATGGCCTTATGCTTATGTTGACTAAATGATTCATGATCTTTAGGCATGAGAATGCAAGTGTTTAGTCTAAATTGTTTTATTTGGCTATAAGTGAGAACATGCATTCCTTTACATTTGCATGAGACTCGAACTGTGCTTATGTGTAAATGATAGGTAAGAAATGCATGGATATGGATGAAGCATGTCAATAATGAATTTAATGGCATGTAATAAGGGTGTGAAGCTAAATGCAATATTAAAACTTTTACACCTAAAAAATGCGACATTTATGTGATGTTAAGCTTGTGTGAGCCTAGATGGCAATGTGACATGATCATATGATACATGCTATAGGCTTGGTGTAATGATGCATGTTATGGGCATGATGTAATAATACATGCTATGGCATGATGCATAGGGCTTATTAATGTGCAAAAATGGCTAATGTGGTGCATTTATGTGTGAGGTGACATAAATAACATTATTTGTTAAAAATTTGTTATAAATGTGATAAATTGACAAGTTTAATGATTCCTATATAGTTAGACAAC